>CAJPEX010000857.1:2189-71383 GCA_905338405.1 Notodromas monacha
CCAAAGAAAGTGAAGACAAATTAGCGCGCTAACGCGAATCTGAACGCAAGTATGAAAATACAAAATATTGCATGGATAAAGAAGGAATAAAAAGAGATTGTCAATCTTTTCACAATGAAGGCTGTGTGGAGACTGCTTTTTAAATTTATAATAAAAGTTGGAAGTAAATATAAATAAAAAAACCTTGCATGAGTTATTGTCAAGGCACTTCCTCTCCACAAGAGGAATCAATGCTCTTGAGCCATGAAAGTGTGTCCAGCAGGTAAAAAAAAAATGATGTACTGTCTATGGCTTTCTTTTCTCTGCATAAAAATCAAAAGCAAAAAAAAAAATGCTGAAGACAGAATAAAAAACAAGGTGTTCCTTTTTTTTCCTGTGTTATTGTCTCTGAACCCTCCTTCAATAAGGGCAGAGGAAAAAGTAATTTCACAGAAAGGAAGACTGGTTGTGCGAATATAGATGGGCTGTCAGCAGCATGCAGCAACAACAGAAGCCAGCACAGCAACTCTACACTATATGTAGGCCATGTTCTGCTTGTTAGCTCAACACACATCAGCTTTGTTCTGCTCTGTTGAGTCCAAGAGCTTCTTGGCTAACAAGTGGCTAATATAATCCAATCAGCCCCAACAGACAGGGAATATCTCACACTCTTTGTCTCACCCCCCCCCCCACACACACACATATGTACTCTGCTCATCTGCTGTGTTGTGCAGTGCTGAGTGGCCTGACAATATATATATTATATATATATATATTTATAGATTACTTTTAGTCTTTTCCTTATCAGGTGTCCAGAGAAGAACAGATGAGAATTAGATACAGAGAGAGAGGGAGAAAAAGAATAAGTGGATTTGGACATCCTGCTGACCTTTCAGTTTGGCCATTCTACATTGCTTATTGGAACTTTTTTTTTATCTAGGGAGGGGTTGCTAGCTGTTGGGGTTCAGCTCAGTGCAGAAACACCCACCTGAGACCCCCAAAGGGGGTGTGTATGCATTCTCACCCATGAAAGAAAAAGAAGGGGGTGTTGGGTTGAATATTTATTTGCCTGCTTATACAATAAGTGTTTCCTGTGTGTCTCTTGTACTGTAACAATTTTATTTACAGTTGAACCTCTGCAAGTAAAATGAAATTGAGTTAGTGAAACAATAATTTTTGTTGGAGTAAAAAAGGATAATTTCAGGAAATTGTAATTGGTGAAATTTTGGGCCTCAAATTGAATTTTCTAAGTAAGTTTTCAGGATTTAGTCCTTGAATTTCTTTAAAAACACATCAAGTTAAATTTTGTATGGATTTTTCATGTATCAATGAATTTATAGCCAAAAGGCCCCCAGAAAAAAATTACTGATGGAGGTTTTATGGGATTAAAGCCTTTGATTTAGGTTTTTAATGCATTTTTCCAAAGTAATTTAGACTGGGACTTGAAAAAAAAAGTATTGATTTAAAGTGAGGTTTGATTTTATTTCATGTGTCAATGAAATAATAGCCAAAAGGCATCCAGAAACATTTTACTTATGGATGTTTCCTGGGGGGAGAAGCCTTTGATTTAGGTTTGTATTGCATTTTCCCCAAATGAAATATGATTGGGACTGGAAAAAATTTTGGCATAAAGGGAGGTTTGAGTTTTTGAGGTTCAACTGTATTATTTACAATAAAGTACAGTTTACATATACTGTATTTGCATAGAGGGTATTTTAATGTTGTGTGTTTCATGTGTCTTTTTTTCTTTTTTGGTGTGTCATGATGATGGTTCTCTTTGTAATTTTTTTTTCTTTTTGTTGGGCTGCTGTTTTCATCCTCTTCTTTTCATGCATTGCATGCTGAATGTGCTTGATGCAGCTGGAAAGGACTCGGCATTCCTGGGAAGTGCATGTGTACACCAGTCCTACTTTCTGTGACCACTGTGGCACCCTGATCTATGGGTTCCACCCTGAGGGCTTCAAGTGCTCGTGTGAGAGAGGCAGCTTGTACCTATAGACTTGGCATTTTATTGTACATGATTCACAATGGACAATGTTGAGGGAACAATTTGATTATATTGTACTTGTATGTGCACCAGCAAATTTTTTTTTGGCACACCTGCTTCTTGGATAATGAATAATTTTTTCTTCTTTGTTTTGTTGATTGAAAAATAATTGATCAAGTGGAGGCCCCAACATGCGGACAAGTGGCTTCGGGACACTTGGAAACACATCATTGGGATACTGTTTTTGAGATGTGGACACTTTGCTGTAGAGTGTAGAGGAATAATGGTCAATATATATTTTTTCTCCATTGTGATATATCTCTTGAAAAAATTGAAGAAATTATACTCACAAAAATTAGTAAATACAATTTATCATGAATTCTTTCTAATTCATGATTAGAAGCAGGTTAATGTTGTGTTTCTCTTTTTTAAAGTTATTTTTCTCCATCATTTGTGTAAAGTAGAGTAAGTCTTGTTTTTTCTTTCTTTTCTTTTTATGCCAAAATATTAGAATGTGGTTTAAATTCTGAGAATTTATTTTGTGTCATTTGAAGTTCAGACATTTTTTCTTCAATTTTCAGGGAGAAATTTTAGTAATTGTTTTTAAGGAAGAGAAGAATTAATTGAATGTTTTCCCATTGAAGTCTATATTGGGGAAAATGTGATCCAACATGTGGAGTAAGATTTTCAACCTTTCATCAAGTTTATACTTAATACAGGCGTAGAGCCCCGGGGTGAGACTGGTAAATGTCAGATCACATTAGAAGAGTAAAATTAATAGTTAAATAAAAGAAGAGACCAACTTACGCTTGAATTTTTGCGTATTATAAAAAACGTTTTTTGCGGAACGACGTATAAAAAAGTTTGCATAAAAGTTGTTTCTTGTTGCCTGAGGCAAACATAAAATTAATTTGAGACGCAACATGTTTTTGAAAAATATTTTCCTGATTAAAAGTGGTGCAAATTTTTTCTAGGCCCTCGTCCAATTCTGCACTTTTATATTGACTATCGCAGCTTTATTTTGCTTAATACAGTATTTTGACACGCATGTAAAGGGTGGGAAAAAAAAAGGTGAACCGATTTTTGACTTGAAGTATATTCCAAGTAAAAGTATAAGTATAAGTATTGTGCAGCAAATTGAGTTGAGGAAATACAAAAAAAAACAGACAGCTCTGGAAAACAGCAGCTTAGTAAATGGAGATGTCTGACAACTATGATTTTTTTGTAAAGTTTTAAATTCAGATTTTATTTGTTGACAAAATCGTGGGATTTATTGGAACCTTAACCAAGTTTACTGCATGTAACATTTAAAAAGGGATTATTGAACAAGCTCTGATTTGGTTTTTTTTCATTGCCAGCACAGCTCAATTTGCTGCTAGGATATACATTTCTAGTCAAAATTAGTTTACTTGGTTTTTTGGACCACCCTGTACATATACAAGTGCTGGGAAAATAACGCCAATGGAAAATTTGAAAATGAAAAAATATTTGCTTCTTAGTTTATTCACTTGTATATGAGATTGATAGTATTTTTTGTTTTTATTTTTTGTTTCTTATTTTATTTGTTTTTTATTTATTTGTTTTTTATTATGAGCTTGGTAGTATTTGTTGTTGTTTTTTTTTATCACAGCTGTGCGTGCATGAGAGGTTTTTTTTCCTTATATATGTCCTTGGTGTGTGTGCAAGTGTGTGTGTGTGTGTGTGTGTGCTGGTGTTGGCGTGTGTATGCTCTGTATATAGTCACGAATTGTGTAGAAAGAACCACAATCGAGTCAGGGTTGTGATGGTGGTTTTCTTCATATTGCAGTCTTTTTTTTTTAAAGTGTATTTGACATTTATTTTGCATGCACGAAAGCACTCTCACGCATTATTCAAAATAAAATATATACATTTCTATATATTTATATATTGTATTTTGGAAATCCGTTACAAGGAATCTCATTCAGAAAGAATTTTTAATTGGCGCCAGGGATTGATCTCTATATATATATAGGGACCATTTTTAAAAGTTTTGGTGTAACAAATTGATTTTTCGATCACTAATTAAATTCGTTATACTGCTGTATACACTGAGAGAATAGAGGAAACTTTGTTCAAAACAGGTATTGAAAATTTTTCATTACATTAATTGTTTCTATGGATTTGAGAAATAATTTGTTATCACGAGATTCGTTGTGACGGGATTTCTACTAGCAAAGATGATAGTATCAATGGTGATGATGATTGGTGCTTGCATTTACTTGATTATTACTATCATCATTAATATGCTAGTAATAAAAAAATAATAATAAAGATAACTTGCCTATTTTCACAAAATTTTGTTTCAAAGAAACAAAGATCATAACATCAAGAAAAATGATGATGAATAATGCCTGCATGTCTATGATTATCATCATCATCAATAATGTTATAATACAAATAATACTTAAATTATATTTAATGATACTGTAGTCATAATTTGGCCTATAAAAAAATTATCATAATAATTATTTTAAATATAATAATAATTATTATTTCTAATACAGTATAATAATAATTATTAATTTTTTTGGCCCATTTAAAAAAAATGGTCATAAAATCACAAAGTTTATTAAATCAAGGACAATGATGATGATTAATGCGTGCATCTCTATTATAATTATTATCATCATTTATATAAAAATAATGCTGATAATAATAATAAATAATAATTGTTATGATATCTGGCTTATTTACACAAAATTTTGTTTCAGAGTAACAAAGATTATAATGTCAAGGAAAATTATGATGAATATTGCGTGCATGTCTGTATGATTATCATCATCATGATATAATAAATATAATAAAAATATAACTAAATAATAATATTGATCATTTACCGATTTTCACAAACATTCAGGTTTAAAGCAACAAATATTAGCATATCAAGGAAAATCATGAGGATTAATGCGATCAAGCCTGTGATTATTATCATCATTAATATGATAATAATAATAATTATTATTATTATGATACTTGGCTCATTTTCACAAAACATTGTTTTCAAAGTAGCAATAAAGCTTCTACAAGGAAAATGATGATGATGATGATGATTATGATTATCATCATCATCATTAATATTATAATAATAATAATGATGATGATGATGATGATGATAATTTCCCACGATAATTGACAGCGTGTGATATGAACGTGCACAAGCGGTGCGAGGAGTCGGTGCCGAACCTGTGCGGCTGCGACCACACGGAGCGGCGAGGCAGGATCTGGCTCAAGATCTCCGCCGCCAACAACAAGCTGACCGTGGAGATCCTCTCGGGCAAGAACNCATTCTAAAAGTTGGAAAGTAGTTCAAATATGAATTATGTCCGCATCTCGGGGCCCCACTCTGACCATTTACAGTCTAGTGTAATCTTCTCATTTTAATTATCAATTTATTTTCTTCTCTGGTTGAAGCGCTTGTATTTTTGCGTATTTGTAAAAAAAATATTTTCAGGAAAACGAGGTAAAAAAAATGTTTGTAGAAAAGTTTTTTATTGTTGCCTGAGGCAAAAATAAATTTAATTCGAGACGCATCAACTTGTTTTGAAAAAATGTTTTCCAGATGAAAAGTGTGGCAAATTTTTTCTAGGCCCTCGTCCATTCTGCACTTTTATATTGACCATCGCAGCTTTATTATGCTTGATAACTTGAGACGCATGGAAAGGGTGGGCCAAAAAAAAAAAACTGAACAGATTTTTGACTTGGAAGTATATACATCAGCAGCAAATTGAGCTGAGGCAATAAAAAAAAGACAGCTCTGGAAAACAGCAGCTTATAGTGAATGGAGATGTCATGACAACTATAATTTTTGGTTGAAGTTTCCTTCAGATTTTCTTTTTTGACAAAATTGTGGGATTTATTGAGACCTTAAAACTGCATGTAACATTTAGAAAATGCATTATTGAACAAGCTTTGATTTGGCTTATTTTTTTGTCATTGCCAGCACCGCTCAATTTGCTGCGAAGATATATACATTTCTAGTCAAAAATTGGTTTTTTTTTGTGGCCCACCCTGCACATATACAAGGGCTGGGAAAATAACACCAAAGGGAATTTGAAAAAAAAAAATTCGCTTCTTAGTTTATTCACTTGTTTATGAGATAGTAGGGTAGAATTTGTTTTTTTTTAAATTACAGCTGTGCATGCATGAAGGGTATTTTCCCTATTTATGACCTTGGTGTGTGTGCAAGTGTGTGTGTGTGTGTGTGTGTGTGTGCTGGTGTTGGCGTGTGTATGCACTGTAAAGTCACGAATTGTGTAGAAAGAACCACAATCGAGTCAGGGTTGTGATGGTGGTTTTGTGTATATGCAGTCTTTTTGCTTAAAAAAAATATATATACTGTATATATATATTTGACATTTATTTTGCATGCACGAAAGCACTCTCACGCATTATTCAAAATAAAAGATATACATCTCTATATATTTGTATATTGTATACTGTATTGGAAATCCGTTATACAACGAATCTCATTCAGAAATAATTTTCAATTGGTGCCAGGGATTTTTCTCTGGGGACGATTTATAAAAAGTTTTGGTGCAGCGAATTGATTTTCCGATCACTAGTTAAATTCGTTATACTGCTGCATACTGAGATAATAGAGGAAACTTTGTGCAAAACAGGTATTGAAAATTTTTCATGACATTATTGTTTCTATGGATTTGAGAAATAATTTCTTATAACGAGATTCGTTGTTACGGAATTTCTAATAACAAAGATGATAGTATCAAAGGTGATTATGATTATTGCTTGCTTGCATGTACTTGATTATTATTATCATCAATAATATGATAGTAATAAAAACATAATAATGAAGAAAACTTGCCTATATTTCCACAAAATTTTGTTACAAAGAAACAAAGATCATAATGTCAAGAAAAATTATGATGAATAATGCCTGCATGTCTATGATTATATTCAACATAAATAATATTATAATAAAAATAATAATACTGTTGTCATAATTTGGCCTATTTCAAAAAAATTTGGTTTTAAAGTCACAAAGTTTATTAAATCAAGGAAAATAATGATGAATAATGCGTGCATCTCTATTATTATTATTATCATCATCATTTATATAAAAAAAATACTGATGATGATAAATAATTATAACCAATAATAATAATGAATAATAATAATTATTTTTATCTATTAATCAGGCTTTCTTCGCAAAATTTTGTTTCAGAGTAACACAGATTATATCGAGGAAAATTTTTTATGAATGATCTCAATAATGCCTGCATGTCTATGATTATCATCATCATCAATAATATAATAATAAAAACAATAATAGTCATAATTTGACCTACTTAAAAAAATTTGGTTTTAATTGGACAAAGTTCATTAAATCAAGGAAAATAATGAAGATTAATGCGTGCATGTGTATCATTATTATCATAATTTTATAAAAATAATACTTTTAATAATAGTAATAATTATTTTTTATCATTATGATATTTGGCTTATTTTCACAAAATTTTGTTGCAGAGTAACAAAGATTATAATATCAAGGAAAATGATGATGAATAATGCGTGCATGTCTACATGATCATCATCATCATCATCATCATCATGTAATAAATATAATAAAAATAGAATTGAATAATAATATTGATAATGTTCCTATTTTCACAAAAAATTTGGATTTTAAAGGAACAAATATTATCATATCGAAGAAATTTTTAATGATTAATGCGAGCAAGTCTTATGATTATCATCATCATTAATATGATAATAATATACTAATAATGATAATAATAATGATAATAATATTTATTGATGTTATCATGATACTTGGCTCATTTTCACAAAATATTGTTTTCAAAGTAGCAATAAAGCTTCTACAAGGAAAATGATGATGATTATGATTATCATCATCATTATTAATATAATAATGATGATGATGATGATGATGATAATTTCCCACGATAATTGACAGCGTGTGATATGAACGTGCACAAGCGGTGCGAGGAGTCGGTGCCGAACCTGTGCGGCTGCGACCACACGGAGCGGCGAGGCAGGATCTGGCTCAAGATCTCCGCCGCCAACAACAAGCTGACCGTGGAGATCCTCTCGGGCAAGAACCTGATCCCCATGGACCCCAACGGGCTCTCGGACCCCTATGTCAAGTGCAAGCTCATCCCCGCGGGCCACGACGGGGCCCACAACGACTCGTGCAAGCGCAAGACCAAGACCATCAAGGCCACTCTCAATCCCGTGTGGAACGAGACGCTTCATTTGTGAGTGCATCATGACATCAACACCTGTATATATGATGCATAGCAGAAACAAAAGCAAAAAAAAATAAAAATCAAATATATATATACATACTGTATATATAGTGAGACCCCGAGATGCAGACAAAATTCGTGAATCATCAAGAGTGTCGCCAAGTCAAAATGTCCCTATATAAGTCAAGTCTCATTTCCCTTAGACTTACATTGAATAATTTTCAATTGGTGTTCTATGGACAAAATATTACTCACCATAATTCCATGAAAATAAAAAATTGTCTCCCAATTTAAAACTGGTTCGATCAATATATTTCAACACAATATGCACATTTGGGGAATTGAATATGCTCATACCTCTGCTGTACAGTACATAGAAATGTTGGCATTCTCTGTGAAAGTATAACATTCAAGTGAAAAAGAGAGAAGGAAGTCCCTCTCGATATATGCTGGAGGTGATTTTTTTTAATTAGCTAAATGGATGATAAATTGGTGAGAGAAATGCCAAAGAACTTTTCTTACATCACATTTTAGGGTTGGAAATATCTGTTTCTTGTAATTTGGCTTGAAACTTATTTTCAATTCCATCCCAAAGTTTCCCTATGTGGAGTCAGTGTCCTCATGTCAGGCCTTTTTCATCAATTTTTTAATGAGAAAATCAGTGTCCCAATGTCAAAATGACTGCATGTCAAGGTGTCTGCATGTGGGGGTCTCACTGTGCCAATATCTTATGGGACACACTTTTGGGGATTTCAGAAAAAACAGGTCGCTCTTAATGATAATGATGGATGATTTTTTTTCACCATGATTTTTTCAAAATTGATGATTTATTGGGAACAATTTTTCACATCAATGAAACCTGCCTGAAATCAATGAGATCTTGCTTTTGTGGCATTCTTAGCTTTTTTAAAGGTTCTTCTGGCAGTTGTTGAAAAACTGAGTGATCTTTTAAAAATAGAAAAATAAATTCAATCATGCATTACATCAAGTGAACCACCAGACTCTTCATCTCTGTAGGATAATTAGTGGAACCACTTGGAGGTGAATTTGTCATTGATTACAGCTGCCATAACCATGCTAAAAGAACCATTCAGCCACATTTGGGACCAGGAATTTCAGACTGTGTTTGCTTCTACATGAAGAATCTGTTCAGCATTCCTCAAAAAATGTGTTGTACTGGAATTGGGAAATAGTTTATAAAGATCAAAATATTGCTTGCTCATGTGCTTTTTGTGGGTTTCCACTGGGACTTGAGAAAAGTTTGTTAAACTGAAAAATGTGTTGTTACGGTATTTGTTGTGATGAGATATTTTACAATAGTGTGTACATTATTGTAACAGTACCCAACTTTTTTGTTGGAACAGGAAATCTTTTGTGTTTCTTTTGTTCAGTGTGTAACAAAGTATGTCAACACCAATCAGAATTGGTTGTTATGTCCATTCTGCAACCTGGTTTGTCCAAGACTATTAATGCAGATGGCTTGTATATCTATACAAGCGTTGCCGCAAAACCTTGTCTGCATTGTTTTTCTCCACAATAAAATTGATCTCTATGGGAATTGAAATACTGTATATAGATACTTTGTCAAACTCTTTCTCAAAGTATTTTTTTGTATTCTTCAAAAGCATGTGGAAATTATTTAAACCTTTGAGACCTTGAGGGTTACTTGACCAGGTTAATTGGACATTATACACCAATGAGTGAAAGTAAAATTATCTTTTCAGCAATTTGAGCATGAATGATGGATATTTGCCTATGCTGGTTTACATAACAATATGCTGTAAAGCAGTGGTCCATGGACCAGTGCCAGTATACAGAAGCTTTTTGCCAGTCCTCAGGAAATTTTCTGCTTCATAATATAATAACGAAAGTAGCAATGAAGTCAGTTATTTTTTTACATTTTGGATTCACAAAGATTTTTTTAATGCTGGATACACAATGGAAGTAAAAAGTATCGGTCAAAAAGTGAAAGTTGAGGTTCTTCCTAATAGCATACAAGGCAAATTTCCACATGCTAAAATGAATTATTTAAATTTCCCATTGTGTTGAGAAACCTTTTTCAAGTCCAACCCTTCTAATTTTTTTCAATACACTCCCTTGAAGGGCTGTTTTTTGTTTCTTTGTAATTGTTGGGTGAAAAATCATAAACTTTCTAAATGCCTTCCATGAAGTCTTCCAAGTTTCAAGCCTAACTTTCAAGTCTGCAAACATTCTATGAAACTTTGCTGGTCTGCAGAAAATGTTATGGAAATTTGCTTGTCTGTGGATGCCCAAAAGGTTGGGGAACACTGCTGCTCAGTATTTCTGTATTTATTGAAGATAACATCTTGAATTTATAGCTGTGTTAGTCCTAATAATCCAATTATTCCCTCACTGCTAATCTGATTAGGTCATTTCCTAATTATCATTCAATTGCTGTTAATTTTCTGCAGCGACTTGAGGGCGGAAGACAGGGACAGACGGTTACTTGTCGAGGTCTGGGACTGGGACAGGACGTCCAGGAACGACTTCATGGGATCCCTATCTTTTGGCATTTCTGAGGTGACTTTATTTTATATTTTGATGTGTGTTTTTTCATTTTTGGCGTGAATTAAGCAATATGGTAAGAAATGAAGTGCTGGATAATTCTTTGGGCCACAAACAGGAAGATTTCCTGATGTAACCCCATATTTGTGCAAATTTCAAAAATTTGCAAATGAAAGCACCTCCAATCCAACCCTTGTTTTTGAGCTTCCAAAATTGGCAAAAAGGAGTGCTTATATTTGCATAAATACAATGTCTATCAAGGAAACACTTGCAAATTATTCAAGCATTGCTATGTCCAAAAATCTTGGAAAAAAGATAATGTTTAGTTTTGGAGAAAAATGCATATTTCAATTGCGATTTACCCATCAGTCACATTTTTTTCCAGTTATTCGCTAATTTCCTAATTATATTTGCTCTAAATATGCAAATGTAAGCACCCCTTTATAGTTTTCAAGTTTCTAAAAATTAGGGATAAAAAGGCGGTGCTTATATATTCTTTTATACAGTAATTGGGTTCACGAGTATAAAAAAATATGAATTAGTCTTTATTTTCATTATATCTATTGTGGACAGATAGTCATTGCAATATAAGTTGATGTCAAGTGTTGCTGCTATAAAACACAACAATCAGTCTGGGACAAGACCGTGTTTTGTTTACAGGATAAATGTATTTCACAAAGGTAATTGATAAACAACTCAGAAAACTCTTCTCACAGCTAGGATAAATTGGTTAAAGAATAACTCAACTCAAGTACTACTGATGACATGATTAAACATCAGTTGCTTATATATACTCAAAGATATTTAACCTTCATTAGTTTCCACTTTACATGACAGAAAAGACTTGTAATAGGTCAAGAATCTAGAGTCAAAGATGCTACAGTGCCAGGAATTACCTGGCACTGTAATTATGAGGAGGGGGAAACAATTTCTAGGAATTAAATAACAGCATAAATGTATATTTCACAAAAATAATTGATAAACAACTCAGCAACCTCTTATTATCTCAGCTAGGATAAATTGGTTAAAAAAACTCAACTAAAGCACTGATGATGATACAATTAAACATTTGTTGTTTATATATTCTCAGCAATATTTAACCTTTATGAGTTTCCACTTTACATGACTGAAAAGACCTTGAATAGGTCAATAATCTACAGTTTAAGATTTTGAGGAGGGAGAAACAATTTCTAGGAATTAAATTAAAGCATAAATGTATATTTCACAAAAACAATTAATAAACAACTCAGCAACCTCTTATTATCACAGCTATGATTAATTGGTTAAAAAGTAACTCAACTCAAGTACTGTACTGATGATGATATTATTAAACATCAGTGGCTTATGTAGTCAGAGATATTTAACCTTCATTAGTATCCACTTTACATGACAGAAAAGACCTTTAACAGGTCAATAATCTAGAGTTTGAGAATTTGAGAAGGGGGAAATAATTTCTAGGAATTAAATTAAATTACAGCATAAATGTATATTTCACAAAGCTATAATTGATGAACAACTCAGCAACCTCTTATTATCACAGCTAGGATAAATTGGTTAAAAAATAACTCAACTCAAGTACTGATGATGATTTGATTAAACATTATAGTTGCTTATATATACTGAGAGATATTCAACCTTTATTAGTTTCCACTTCACATGACAGAAAAGACCTTTAATAGTAGGTCAAGATGCTAGAGTCGAATATTTTGAGGAGGGGTAAACAATTTCTAGGAATTTATATATAATAATAATTAATACTTGCCCAACAATATCATCATCATAATTTCTCTCCCCCCCCCCATTTATTACTGCAGATTTTGAAATCAGCTGTGGATGGCTGGTACAAGCTCTTGACCCAGGACGAGGGCGAGTTCTACAACGTGCCAGTGCCGCCCGAGGGCACGGACTTGGGTTCCCTCAAGAGCCAGATGCGGAAGACGTCCTTCATGAAGGACAGACCCCCGGTCAGCCTGGCCACCAGAGAACAGCAGCACCTGCACAACATGAACAAGAAGGACGTTATCCGGGCCACGGACTTCAACTTCCTCATGGTCCTTGGCAAGGGATCCTTTGGCAAGGTCAGTCAAAAGTCTCAAAAAGCAAATATGAACCAAACACTGCTTGCAAAATGCATTTTCAGCAGACTATATTGATTCAGCAAGTGTCTCTATACAGCAAAATTCAAGGGACCAAAAAGAAAAAACAAGGATTTGCTGTGGGGTGAATTTCATTGTGGAGAACATCTACAACATGGGCAGAGAACCCTATGGAACCAGAAAAAAATAATTATTACACAGAGGAATCAGTTGTTGACAAGATTGCTGTAGAGAGAGTCCAGCTACAATTTAAAAAAAAATGGGTTTGCAGCTGTGAACATGATTTGACAAGTGAAAAGCAAAAACATCAGATGTAAACTCATGCACAGAAATTAGTTTATAATAAACATTGCTTCAAATATATCAACAATTTTCAGCCAAGATACTTCTCAATTCTCAGAAGGCAACAAGTGGGGTTAAAGGTAAGAACATGATTTGACACTAGGAAAGTAGCAAGGACAAGTAAAAGGCAAAACATGAGATTTAAGCTCATTAGAAACATTGCTTGGAATGGAGTGTTATCCTAAGTTGTCAGAATTGCTCAAACTAAATACAAATGCATTGAAAATCTTCATATTGCAGAGCAATTTACTTTGTTCTGATATTACCCATTAGGACAAAGTAAGTCAAGAAGTATCAATTTTTATGGTGTTATCCTTAGTTGTCAAACTTTCAATTGGAATGAGGTTCTATAGTGCATCAAATGTCTTTTCTGCTGTTTGACCCAAACTGCTTTGGAATTACCCTTTAAAATACTGCAGATCAAGAAGTAATTAACTCTACAGCCTGGGTGAAGTGAAATAAAGCTACTGATCTTAAATGTGCAACAAATACACATATTCCATAGGCTGGACCTTCTGCAGTAAATGCCAGACCAACAATGAATACCAAAGATGTGCTTGGTCACACTTCTATAGATTTGTGGGACAACAGTTGAATGACTGGTTGCAAACTGAAAGAAAACCAGGATGGGCATGAGGCATCTCACTGCCAAGCACTGTTATGTACTGCAGTTTGTATGTGCACACAGTAAAAGTGTGTCAGAGGAGATTCCACAGCAACAGGGTGTTATAAACATATTGCAGGGCACTCAATTAAACCCTGGATGACAATGGCTGGGGTGAAGTGAAATGATGGAACTTCTCATTTAGCAAGTGCAAATACAGTGGCCCCCTGCCTAACAGACCTCCCGTGTAAGGGATTTTTGCCAAACAGACCAGCTCTGCAAGCATTTTTTCCTCCCACCCAACAGACAAAATCCGCAAACAGACTTCTTTTNCTCCCGCCCAACAGACAAAATCCGCAAACAGACTTCTTTTGGTTTAAAATTAGTGTTGAAAATTGAAATTTTTAATTTTTATGTAATTGAATTTGTGTAGAGGACTTTTTGTCTAACAGACTCGTCCCTTGCACGAATCAAGTCCGTTAGACGGGGGTTGACTGTATAAATTTCCCAAATGCAACTCATGCAACCAAGACCAGACCTACAATGCATATTGTTGGAGTGTTTGGACACATTCATTTTTGACCCTGTGTCTCAGACAAGGAAACTACCTGACCAGGCATGAACATGAAAGGAACTGAGTCAGCCAAAAGTCAGACAACCACTGACCAAACACAATCCCTTGAGCAAGACTGTTGCTAACCAGACTTGAAAAAGTACAGGAGGGAAGAGGTACAACTATAATGTAGTATTGTTGGTTGCATTGCAGGATACACTTAAACCTTAGGATGACAGCAGAATATGAAGAATTATCTGCCAGCTGATTGTCTCAAAGGTCAGAAGACAAACAACTCCTTCCAGATGTAATGATAATGTCTTATCACAGAAACAATTTGATGTGGGAAATATTTTTTTTTAACATTTTGAATGATGACAAGCAGCAAATAAACCTTGTTATCAATGAAACTATCAAGGAAACATCTTTATTTTTCAAAGTTTCCCAAGAATTCTTGATTCTCTTTTCATGGGAATGAGGTTCTAGTGCATCAAATGTCTTTTCTGCAGGATAACCTAAACTGCTTTGAGATTACCCTTTAAAATACTCTAGAATTCTAGATCAAGAAGTAATTTCCTCTACAGCCTGGGTGAAGTGAAATGAAGCTACTCTTTAATGTGCAACAAATGAATGTGTTTAGTGAAAGAGCAAAGGTATTTTTTCAAGTTTTGTTGGAGTTTTGTGACAGATGCAGGAATCTTCAATATTTTCAGAAAATTCCACACTTCATTTATAAATTTCCAATGAGTTAAGGTGCTATGCTGAAGAAGAATCTTTCTTCAGTTCAAATGTAGTAATAGCATTTTCAAAATTATCCTGAATTTTATGTGATTTTCTGTAATAATCTAGTGCCACTCAGATGGACAATTTTATCAAAATTCAGCACTGAAAATACAGCCATGTCTTGCTCAAGAGGAGATGCTGGTACTTGAACAGGTACTAAACTGAAAATTGGTTGAATTCTGGTTCAATTAATGTCTAAAAATAAAATTTGAATGTTCACATATCTGAAAATTCACACTTTTTGTCACTAAAAACAGTGTGCAAATAAACTCAGGGATACAATTTTATCAAACTTTCAGCCTGAGAACTCATGTGCATCTCTTACTGAAAGGCAAGTGGTTCTTATACGTTATAGTTTTAACTTTTAATCAAGTTAAGAACAATTTATATATAAGTTTCATTTTAAACCCACCATAAAAAGAACTTTATGACATAAATTTAAAAACTCACTTGATTTTCCCCTACGAGTAGTTTCTCAGGGATAAAATCACAATTTTAGACTGAACACCTTGATATATGTCTTACTTGAGGGCATGTGGTACAAATTGAAAGTCAGCTGAATTCTGTTTAAATTGATGCACACAATTCCAAATTGGATGGTCTTATTTTTGAAATTTTGCAATTTTTTGGGTCACTAAGAATGTGGTGCACATCTTTTTCTGGAATACAGTTTGATCCAAATTTCTCACTAAACATCCTGGTGTATGAATGTGGTAATGATTTTAATGTCACAAATTTAAAAATTACTTGCATTATTATTTATATTCAAATTTGGGTGTTCTCACTTTTGAATTATTGAAGCAAGTCACTAAGATGGCTACCAAATACTGTACAAGTTTGTCAAAATTTTAGACTGAGGAGCCTTGGTCTTACTCAATGACATACGGTATAAATGATTAAATATACTGCAACTATGCTGTAATCTGTATGTTTAGATGCTGACATTCTGGTTTATGTAGAACAGAAAACCTGCAAGAAAGTAGTGCCCTTATTCATGCACAGAATACCCAAGTAAAAAAAAAAGGTGAAAAAAGAGAGGGAGTTAAATTTGAACACTTGGTGCAGATGTTGAAGAAAGATGCATGTGTCTGGGGGGCCATTTTCTGTCCAAAAGATTGAAAATGTGCCAAGCATTTTTTGATCACTATCAACAACCAGTTTTTTCCTGGCTGCTGGATCAATTTCCCCTTGCCTTATCCTCTCATCTTCATCTTGCCCTTCTCCTTTCTATTCTTAATACTCCCTCTTTCTGAGGCCCAGAAAGAGCATGATGGCAATCATGGACTGGGAAAAGTACCCTGGCAATGAGGAGTTCTCCCCAAGGCTGATCAAAGAAGTTCTTGTGACAGGACCCATGGGACCCCTTGGCTGGGGTTTTCTCACAGGACTTGACTGTGCTGTGGCCATTGTTATTGTGGAGAGAAAGCAATGAAGGAAAAAAAACCAGTGAAGGGGGTGGGGTTACTTTTCTTGGAAATCTAATTTGGATGATAAAAAGTGCCATCCACACACAAACTTCATTGTGAAGAATCATTACTCTCTTTCTATCCCATATTATCTTTCCTTATTCTATATTTGGTTTTGTGATTTGGATTTTTGCACAAATATGTTTACTCACTTGTGTATAGCATTTTTGGTGTTCCTGGGGAATCATGTTATTTATTTACCAGCAAATTACATTATAAAATTTTTTCTTGAAAATTCTATTGAAACATGCATTTCATGTGTCCTCTTTAATGCATATCCTTGGTAGAAAAGTGGCCAATTGCCTGGTTTTTTTCCCCTGCATCTTCATCACCACCATTTTTTTTTTAATTTGATTCATGCCCCAAAAAAAGAGCGTGAAATCTGCATCCTTATCAAACATTTTATGCAAATATATATGCACCCATTTTTTGAGCTCAAGAAGCATAAGGGAGTGCTTATATTTGCACATTTAAGCAATTTGCATGAATATGCATCAATATCAGGAAATCTTAATGTTTTTGGCCCAGAAAATGATCAAGATCTTTTTTCTTCAGTTATTTTGGAATTGAAGTTGAAGATAAGGAAAAATGATCATCTTTCATTGCTTGAATTTGCATGAATCATTGACTGAAGGGGAGGAAAAAGTGTTGTGTGAAACAGTTTTTCTGGGGAAAACCTAAATTTTGTCCATTTCAGGATTTCTGGGAAGTATCTGGAGTGATGCAATTTGTTTAATAATGGCATTTTAAATTTCTGCATGAAAATATACAGGAGGAGGAGCGCATAAATCTATTTGCATGAATACAGCAATAATGAGGGAAATCCTTGAAAAAATCAGTAAAACACTGTTTTGCCCTTAGGAAGGCCATTTAGCTTCATTCATGATTTATATTGCTTCATCATTCATGATTTCTACTGCTTCATTCATGCTTTAGATTGCTTCATTTCTTTGCCAAGGCAGATCCTTTCTGCTTTTTTTTGTCAGGGGAGAATTCAAATGTCAGGAGAAAACATTGCTTCTCTATGATGCAACAGTATTGTTTTGATGAGATTATCTTTGATGTTCTCCACATCCATCAAGAGAATTGAATTTTTAGTATCAATATGTGATGAATTATGAAGTTATTCCAATAAATGTAAAGTGCAGAGCATGGGAATGGTTAATACAGCTTATTGGCAATCATAAAAAGGAATCCATTGTGATTATGGTTGGGCAACAATTATCATGAGGGATTGCAATTGAAATTAGGCAATTGCATTTTTGATTGTGATTTACAACCCTGCTTATATCCATGTGTTCACTGTTCCTAGTATAGTTTCTATGTGCACAGAAACTTGGCAATGAAACAGCTCTTAAACACTTGAGCAAGGGGCAAACATTGAGAAATTAAAAGGTCAGGCAATTTAAAGTCAGGTCAGGTCAGGTGCTGATGACCTTAGCAAGACTTAGGAGGGGGATGATGATGAGAGGAAGAGGGAACAAATTGTACCCTCCCCTGAGGGTAGGTAATCCAATGATGGAAATGGGGTCTTGTATAGTGTGCCATGCATGTATTCCCAGCAGAAAGAGGGAATCACCACTTGGGCTAATGGCACCTGACATGCCCTTGGATGTGCTTAACTGAGCACTGATTGGATCCACACAAGCCTTGTAATTCCCTCCCCAGCACTGACATTCTGTACCACACTTGTGGAGTTGTGATTGTTGTTCATTAAGAGGACTAAACTAAAGAATGAGGGCTGATGGAGACACAGTGGCAAAAGTAAATTTCTGAAATTAAAAAAAAAGTGTTAGCTCTGTATGATTTCTCTCCAAAAATTCTTTATAAATTGTTCAATCAGTTTTTATAGTCAATAATCAGTTATTAACGTCCTCAATGGGAGGAACAACCAGTAGGATCCTACAGGGGTCTGGGGGGGAATAATAAGGACGTGGTGTAACGTGTGTCTGTGGCCTTTTGCACCTTGAATTAATTTGCCTACTTGAAAATGCATCAATTAACATTAAAGTTGTCAGGATGGCCAAGCGGTCTAAGGCGCTGTGTTCAGATCACAGTCTGGTTCTGCAGGCGTGGGTTCGAATCCCACTTCTGCAATTCCACTACTATATAATCAAAGTCAAATCAAACAGCTGGGCTGTGGTTGGGACTTGTGTCCTAGTGTTAAATGTTTTATTATTCAATCTTGACAAGACAGTCAAGGTTTTGGAATTGCTTTCAAACAATTCCATGTGGCTCTCCTGGAGATCTCTATGGTTTGACAGCAGACTGCAGAGTGTCTTTTTCTCTTGATTTTGATCAAACAAAAACAATTCCCTGGATTGAGTTGGAGGTTGAATTTGACCAGTTTAAGCAAAAGGCAAAATTCCTGTCCTTTTAAGAGCCTGGGAACCAAATCTCAGGTTTGGTTCTCAGGCTCCCAAGAGGATGCTTGGATTTGTCTCAATAGATTAGCACTAAATTCCAGCCAGGCTCTGTTCAAATGAACAATTTCTTCTATACAGGCTTTACATTTTTTCCTGACATTTTCTGTAAACATGAGTATATCATGTTGAGGAGAAAGCTTACTCTGACCAAATGCTGCTGCAAAACCTTGCTGTGGCTCTGCTCCAAAATATAAATCTGATTCTATGTGGTGTGTACAGAATAAAAATACTTGTACAAGTCTATTTGGAGTATCCCTTGCATTCTTTGAGAGCACACAGAAAATCGTTTAAATCTCCCAACAACAATCAGCAGCTGATATAACCAAATTAATCAAACTGATCAGCAGTTTACAATTTTGATTTAATTTCCATCAGTTGAGACGACACTTTCTTCAATCCTCATCAGCAGACAAGAAACCAGAAAAAGAGGCACAAATCATTCATTTCTTCATGTAAACAGCAATCCCTGGAAGAGGCCAGAGGAGGTTTGTATATATTTTCCACACAGAAAGCCTCTTACTTCCGTTTTTTCCTTCCTGTTTGTGCTCATCAGAAGGCCTCCAAAGATGGCTTCCCCATCATGTATACACACATATATATATATATATATGTATATAAATGTATATATACACAGCGTCGCCCATCTTTATTTCTTTGTACCCCCAGCATGAAATCCCTCAGAGCTCTCAAATGGAGTTTCTTTTCATTCATGGCACACCGGAATCCCGACTCTGCTGAATGTACAAGGGTTGGTTCATAAGTTTTGAGACCTTTTTCAAATAGATCCACTGAAGTTTTAACAATTTAACATTTTTTTTTTTAACTTTCATGTAGCCCATATGATTTGGCAACACTGCAGTGCTTTTCAACACATTCTCTGCCAATTCAAAAGAATTTTTTCTCATGCAACAAATCCAAGTATAAAAAATTGCCAAATATTCAGAAAAAATGTTGAGTAGCACTGAAGTGTTGCCAAATGCTGGCGCTATTTGTGTAATAAATGTTTTTTTTGGAAATTGTTGAAACTCCATTGGATATATTTGAAAAAAGTACCAAAACTTTTGAACCGACCCTCAAGGATTCCAATAGAAGAGGCCAAAAAGATGAGAAGAAAGTTTCTGGAAAAGTTTTGTGTAAATCCGGGAGTTTGCAGCAAGCGTGTACAGTTAACTTTTTAAAATAAATATATAAATATATAAGCCCCCAAGTTTTCAGCAAGTTTCAGAAGTTTCCTAAACCCACTCAGTTCCCTTGATTAGTATTGGGTGTCTGTGCAATTATGCCAATAAAGTGATGAAGGTCAGCAGCACAGGGTGGAAAATATGGGTATGCATAATCATTTCTAGGGGGTTGCCAGGTGGAAAATGAACCAGCATATTCATGTAAAATTATGATGAACTTTTTTTTCCACTTTAAATAAGCTTGAGAACTAAGAGGTGAAGGACTGCTTATGTGTGCATTTTTGTGCAATTGGCATAAATTTGCTTTTTTGCTTTAAAATGTTGCTATATAACCTGCAGCATAAATACATTAGTTTGCGCATCACCAGAGCACCTTTTCTTCTTATATTCAGCATTTCATAATGATAGAAACAAGCTTAAGATAGATTTACAAATACTGGAATTCAGTGAAGAGACTGTTATCCCTGGAAACTTAGTAAGTTACATTTGTCTCCTTTTGATCAGGGTCGGAATTGATTAAGTACTAAAAGTCTATTCCAGACAAAAATAGTCTTTATTCAATATAACACAGTATTCACAATATTGACCACAAGACACAGGGATCTGAACCTTCTGAACTTTACTATCTCCTGAGCTAAAATGCCTGAATGTCTTAATCCTGCCAGGGGTCAATATACTGCAGTATTGGGGTACATTTCAGAAGGGGAGTAGGTCATGCGCATGTGCAGGTATCATTTAATGATTGACACGTGCCAACAGGTATTGCGCAGTTAAGGGGGTTGCCATGCGCTGGGGTTTCTATGCATGTGTTGTCAGGGGTCCGCACATCATGAAGGGTCCGCACGTGTCTGTCAGATGTGTCTGTCAGTCCACTTGTACTGGGAAGGGCAGGGATGGAAGAATATTGATATAGTTTATATATTAATATATTATCTCTTCCTGGTGTTATGAAAAACACCAAATATTGATATTTGCTTGACAGCAAATATTCTTGCAATATATATCAGGGAATTGTTATACAATTTCCACCAATAACAAGACCCTTTCTGAAATCTTGAAGGATCAAGATAAACTGTTGGCCTTATATGATTTCTCATCAAAGATGCTCTCTAATTTGTTCATTCAACTAAACCTCATACAGAAACAAGCTGAAGACCTTGTGCTTTAAATTAATTTTTGCATATATTTTGTTACCAATGTCAGGGAATGAACATACCCATATTTTCCACCCTGTGCTGCTGACCTTCATCACTTTATTGGCATAATTGCACAGACACCCAATACTAATCAAGGGAACTGAGTGGGTTTAGGAAACTTCTGAAACTTGCTGAAAACTTGTGCTTTAAATTAATTTTTGCATATATTTTGTTACCAATGTCAGGGAATGAATGGGGGTATGCATACATATCAAATGTCCAGTTGTACTTCATGTTGTATTGTATTTTCTTTTATTTTTGTTAGCAATTTTTGCTTTCCTGCTCTGAAGTGATTGAAATGTCATTGAGTGGATTTGGGTTGGGTGGGAAGGGGATTTGGTTGTGGAAATCTTGATTGAACCTGTGAACTCTGAAAAGCGGCAAATAAAGTGTTCTGTTCATTCATTCATTCATAACAAGCTTTTAGGGACTTGAGAAAGGTTGTTATTCTGAATAATTTGTTATGATTACATTTTAAAAATTATTGACTATAAGAATCTTGAACATCAGACCTGCCTATGATCTATGAAATATTGATTTTGTGGAATTCTCACATTTTTCATCATTGTATGGACAACTGAGTGATCTTCTGAAAAAAATTAGGTTCAATCATGCATTCCATCACTATATGTATAGCACCAATCTCTCCATTTTTGTAGGATGTTTTGTGGAACAACTTGGAAGCATGTGTTTCATTTTGATCTCAGCTTTCATCCACGCTACAAGAAACAATCAGTGATATTCTGGATTTTAAATTTCAGACTTTGCCTACCACAGTCAGGAAATGTAAACCTGAAGAATCTTTGAAACATTCCTGAAAGAGTTTGTTAAACATTCTGAAAATTGGGAAGTTTCTTATACTGATATTGTTTTAACATGTCTTCTCATGGGGTTATTTGCTGGGACTTGACAAGAGTTAGTTACAGAGAAAAATATTTTTAAATAGTACTGTATTTGTTGTCATGAAATTTTAATGTGTGAGGAAATCTTCCGGTTTGTGGCCCACAAAACAATTGAGCTCTTCTTTTCATCAGTTCTTCATCTGCAATTGAAATTGATGAAAGTATCAAGAAGTGGTAAGCTTATATAGCCCTTCAGCATTCATGAGTCATTGACAGAGATGGGGAAGAAGAATATGGATTATCTCTCAACATTTTTCCCTCTTCTGTGGAAAGCCTCAATCTAGTCAGAAATTCTAGGTTCCTGGAAAGTCAAACCACCACAAAAGTAATTTGTTTACTATAGAATAGAGTAAAATCTCTTTGTATAAGAAACCTCTGAGCACTTCAAAAAATTGAAAAAGTTATGACAGACAATTTTTTATAATGAGATATTGAAAATTTTTGACTGGGAGATTAAAAAAAATCAAACCTGCATATATTCAACATATTCCTTTTGTGGCCTTTTCAGTGCTTGAACAGATGTGATCTTTGAAAAGAAATTTAAATGTTAAAAATTAAATATTTACCTTTATTACCTGGTGAATGACACTAGCCCTTTTTTTTACTTTGAGTTTTCCAAAACAATTTCTGTACAATTTTTGAAAGGTGGACATTGCAAAATAGCTTAAATTTTTTCAGCATCACTAGGATTTTTCAAACATGCAAACCCCTTTGAATCTGGGTTTTCCTGGGTTCATGTTTTTCAACCCCCCCCCCCCATCTTTCCTAATGCAGGAAATAAATATGCAGGTGATTTTTCAAGGATTCTTGTCCTCTACTATTTCACCCTATGTCCCAATAAGAGCCATGCAGTCACAGCAGACACATTTTTGATACTGAAATTTGACACTGTGCCTGCCTTCATTGGAGATTTTTCATTGAGGTAACACAATATGTTCTTCAAAAAAAGTTGGTATACTGGTTTCTAATTTTTTTTTACTGGAATTTAAATGTTAGTTGTAATGAGATTTTCATAACTCGTAGGATTTCTGCCTAGACTTGGGGGGAAAACAGTTTGTCATGGTGAAACATTTTCTGTAATGGTATTTGTTGTAAGAAGATTTCACTGTATATATTTGCCCATCAGTGGAATTTTAATTTTGTGGATGACAAAAATAATTTTGAGGGGGTGCTTAAAGTTGGGTAAATATGGTATATTATGCACTTGAGGGGTTATGCTGGAAAAACCATCTATCCAGGTGCATCTGTGGGATTGCGTCTCAGAGGGATCTTCTGCCTGCTGCATGCAGGATCCTCTACAAGAGGGTAATTACAGTCTTTCTAATATTCATGGGTGATATGGAAAAACCAGGGCTGCCAACTATAAAAGAGAGAGAGAGGGAGAAAGACAAATAAGTAAATAAAGAAAAAGGTGAGTGAAGAGAAAAAGAGCAACAAAGGAAGAGAAAGAAAAGTAAAAAGAGAAAGAGTTAGAAAGACAGGGAGGGAGGGAGAGAAAAAAATAAAATAGAGAACTTGTTGAATTCATGCCTCTCTCTATCTCTTACCCTCTTATCCCCCTTTCTCCTCCCTCTCTCTCCTCCATCCCTCTTTCTCTCTCTCTCTTATTTTTGAGACCCTCTCTCCTCCCTCCCTCTCCCTCTCACTCTCTCATCCCTCTCTGCTCTCTCTCTCTGTCTCTTACTTTCTCATCCTCACATCCTGCTCTCTATCTTTCCCTCTCCCTCTCAATTCAATTCTCAGTCTTATTAATTTATCTGTCCCTCTCTCTTTCTCTCTTTCCACTCAATCTTCAAATCCAATCCTCTCTTCATTTCTCTCTCTCTCTCTATCTCTCTCTCTCTCTCTCTCTCTCTGTCTGTCTCTCCCTCTCTCACACTTCAATCCTTTATCTTGGTGTGCTCTTCTCATATTTGCTGATTCCATAGAAACAAGTTTGAAGAATGTATATGCTGTACTCATTTAAATACAGTACTACAAGTATATATATAATATATTAGCTGGCAACACTGGGCTTGCCTACCTGAATATAGGTTGCAGCAGCAGGTGCTATTCCAGCGTGTAATTGGTTTCCCCTCCATATAGGGATGTGGAGCCTGGGATGATGTGCTTTGCACAACAATATGGCATTTCTTCTCAGTGTCCTTGTGTATTGTGTAGAAGTGCTTTGTAGTTGCTTGCTCCTTTTTCCTGCTTTTTCCCTTGTTTTTCCCTGTGGGCATCACCACTTGGCCCTTCTCTCTCTCTTACACATACACATATACATGCACTAACATTCTGCTGTACTGTGTGCAGTGCTGCTGCTCATGATTGTTCATTTTTTAAATTTTTGAGGAGTTTTATCCTCTCCATTTTGAGTGTTTTTGTTTTATATTTCTCATGTTTATTTTTTTTTTTACACAATGGGGACCACAAAATTCAGGCATAACTGGCCTGTGGAGCTTTTATCCCCATGTAGGGATGCTGTCATTATCATGGATCATGTTTTCACATAGACTTCAATATGGGAACCTTCTTAATTGGTTCTCCTGATTATTAAAATTAGAAGAAAGTCTACAAAAATTGAAAAGAAAGGTTTTCTCAACTTGAAGGCACAGAAAGTAATTATGCAAAAGTAAAAAAATCAGAATCTGAGTTTTTTTTGGCAGTAAAAGAAGCCCAAAATCCAAAAAACCAGAACATGTCTTGCTATACTGAGCACACATGATGGAAACAACTGAAAACAACAAGTGCTAAATTAAGCTTTTTTGGATCATGAATTATAGTGAATATATGCATAAATATTTGTTTGCATTTTTTTCAATGTGAAAGCTCAATTTCTTCAAAGAGATGTATAGTCATACAATATTAACGACCACAACACCCCTCACTTTCCGCGCAACCCTTTTAAGCTGATGTATTTCCACTACGCTTGGCTGCGCCTGGTGCGCTAGCACTTATATTTTCCAATCCCGTTGTTGATGGAATACTTTCCGAACCTTGCTCATGCTTCCTTCCCTTGAATAAACAAAGTGTGACGTCCCCCATCCAAATTGGTTTCTATGCGCATTCTTCAACCTTGGCTGGCCAAAGCTATATATACAGGTGCATTTTATGTTGCATTAAGTTTACCGCACCAGACTCTGTCTGAACGCTGAATCCACGCCGCTTTGCTTTGTAGCATTGTATTGTATTGACTGTGTGAAGATATAATAAATAACATTTGAAATACTCTCACAGAGTAACTTTTGTGTTTCCTTCCAAAGTTGTGGAAAATGATCTAAATCTCCAATCCCTTTTCCTTTAATCATAAGAAGCAGTTATCAATGACTGATCATTGTTGATCACTCACTTTGGTATTGTAATTTTCAGATAACAGATGTAAAAAAAATTATTTTTGCTGTGTAGAAACTTTGGCAAAGTGCCTTTATCTCAAGACATTGATCAGATGTTGGAATGAATATTTTTTTTAGCTTCACCCCTGTTGGGTTGTCCTTATATCAGGGCCTTTTCAAATTTCTGAAGTGGAATTTCTTGCTGTGACTCCTACTTTAGACTTTATTCTCTCTGGGAAAATTTAAAAAAAATGAATTGTCAAATTCAGCCATTTCTTTTGAACGCGTTTTTAATGCACTTCTGTAGAAGCATTGAAAATGTATTGGACATCAGGGGTTCTACTGAATTTTCCATGAATAAATCCATGTATATTTATGCAGGGGAATTCTTCCTACTACAAAATTCAATGGACCAAAAAATAATTCATTGAAGTGAACATTTTGTTGCAGGGGGGAAGAATTATAGACAGGAAGAATGGCTATGCTGAGAAACCTTCTGCATGTAGACTTGTTCATTGTAGAGAGAGCCCACCAGCAAATCATAATTTTCTTCTGGTCCATTTAGGAGTATTTTGTAACAAAATCCAACTATATTCTGGGAAGAGACTTTTGAGGTTCATCAGAAATTAACAGGCATTTCTCCAAAAATTGCCTTGAAGGATGTTACTTTTGCAGCTTCATACAATTTAAAAATTTAGAAAATGTTATGCAGTGCCATCAGTTTTTGCTCAACACAGTACAGTGTGCTAAAAAAACAGCATTCAAGTCAGGTTTAGACAACAAAAAAGAATTTTGAAAACCTCCAAGAAAGAGTTGATTCTCTGCAGCAGCTGCTGCAGAGAATCAAGACCTTTTAGGGGATTTTCAAAATTCTGATTTTTTTTCTGAAAGTGAACTTTAATGCTGTTTTTATAACTCACTGTACTGGGATAGGGAAATATTGTTCGGCACAAAAATGTCTAGATTCTTAGAATTATCTGAAAGCTGCAAAAGCAATATTATTAAGGGCAATTTTTGGGGATTGGCTTATTGATACTTTTCTTATAAATCTCACAAATCTCTCTCCAGAATATTTTTTAATCCTGTTAAACAAACATTTCCCAGGGTTTTCTGGATAAAATTTTTTCTTTATGACTTTTTTTTTTCAATTGTTGAAACTCTGTTGGATATATTTCAAAAACTATCAAACCAACCCTCCTATTTGCTGCTACTGCAGACAATCAAGTCCTTTTTGTGGGGGGGGGGGGGGATTCAAAATCATCAGTGTTTGTCTAAAACTGAATTTCCATGCTTTTTTTTTAGCCCCTTTTACTGTATTGTGAAATAAGTGTATATAGGCATTTACACATCTAGCTTTTTGAACTGTCTGAAGCAGCAGAAGTAATATCTTCCAGGGCAATATTTTGGGAGAGGCTTGATAATTTTCTTATGAACCTCACAAATCTCTGTTCAGAATATATTTGAATTTTGTTTCAAAAACTTCCCAGGGTTTGCTGGAGAAAAAATGTGCTCCATGAAATTGTTTTATACAGGTGTACTATTTCTAAAATGACACTGATATAATCATTGGATTTATTGCATGAAAAAAAAATTCCTTGGAATTGGCAGAAAATGTTGAACAGCACTCAAGTGTTGCCAAATGATTGGGCTGTGCAAGCTAGTAAAACAGAAAATATCAGTTGTTGAAACGCTGTTGTATATTTTTCAAAAATTCTGGAATCTTATGAACAAACCCTTGCATATTGAGAACAGCAGAGGATCAATGCAAGTTCTGCTGCCTTTTTGCAGAAGCCATAGGAAAATAGGGACTGATGGTCCAGAGCTGCTGGGATCCAGCTTATTTCTCTCTCTCTCTCACTCTCCACACTACACAGAGAATACTCTTGTATTATTCTATTTGGTGGGGACACACACACACACTTATGACAGGAGAAAATATATAGAAGAAACCCTTCAGCTTTAATGCCAGCAGCATATATATACCTGTGTAATCTTGGGGCTGTGTGTTTTATTTCATTTTTTATTTTTATTTTTTCTTGTGTCAAGGTGTTGTTGGCAGAAAGGAAGGGCACTGATGAGTTGTATGCCATCAAGATCCTCAAGAAGGACATCATCATCCTGGATGACGATGTGGAGTGCACCATGATTGAAAAGAGGGTCCTGGCCCTGCCCAGGAAGCCGCCATTTTTGGTCCAGCTCCACTCCTGCTTCCAGACCATGGTTAGTTCTTTCCAGCTGCTCCTGTATATGTGATTCACTGCATTTCCACATGGAAAAATATCAGCCACAATTTTTGTTTTTTCAATTTTAGAAGCTGAAAAACTTGCTTGGTGGGTGCTTATATACAGGGTGGGCCCAAAAAGAATGACAATGGCCACTCAGCAAATTGAGCTACAGCAATGAAAAAAAAAAACATTTTTAGAAGGAATTGCTACTGTTTTCTACACTACTGTGTCTTATTGAGCATTTCAAATCACTTTTGGGAGTGTCATCAGCATCATGTTTCAGGATTTGTGCACAGAAGTTGCTGAAAATGCCTTTATTAGACACAATGTTAAAAAATTTGCATTGCATCAGGCTTTTTGCCATGTGCCAAATCTGCAAAAGGACTAATCCAGGAAGGGACAGCTTTACTCTTTTGATAGATTGATCACCTGTCATAAATGAAGAAAGTATACATTGGGATGGATAAAATGTGAAAAAAATGCATTCTCAAATGGAATTCATACTATTTTCAACACTTTTGAGAGTGGCAGCATCATTTTACAGGATTTTTGAAAATGCTTTTATAGACAATATGTGAAAAAAGCCAAATGAAAGCTTGTATAATTTGTTTTTTAAAATGGTATATACACTAGTTTCATGGTCTCAAGTGCCATGGCATGGTCACAACAGCCATTTGAATGAAAACTTCCTTTTCATAAAAAGTTTTTTTGGCAACTCCTTCCACTGAGCTACTGTTTTCAGGAATAAATCTGATGAAGGACTATTGATTCAACCAGCAAACTTATACATGTTGTCTTGAAGAGGGTGCACACATTCCCAAACTTCAGGAAGGGGTGGGGGGGATTGGGAGCAATTTTTTAAAAAAATGAGTTGCACTTGAAACCATAAAATCAAATCTCATGTAAAAGAAAATTGAACAAGCTTTCATTTGGTTTTTTCATTGCTGGGGCTCAATTTGGTACTGAGTTATTTTCATGAATAAAATGGGTGATTTTTATTGGCCCACCTTGTATATCAGTGGACCATTGGTCAACAAACTTAATTGGCTCCAGATGAAAGTTTGTTCACTTGATTTGTTCTTCTCATGGACTTCAATGGAGACAAAATTAATCTCTCAAAACCCAACAAAACAAAATTGAACTGTGCTGCTGTAATCAAAAAATTTAATTTTTTTTCTCTTTTTTCATGAATGCAGGACCGACTCTACTTTGTCATGGAATATGTGAATGGAGGTGACCTCATGTTCCAGATACAGCAATGTGGGAAATTCAAGGAACCAGTGGCAGTGTAAGATAAACTTTTGCTTACAGCATTTTTCTTGGGGGGGTTACATTTGGGATAATAATGTTTTTATAAATTTGGTGGGGGACCTTTTTTTTTTTGTTGCAGATTCTATGCTGCTGAAATTGCTGTAGGCCTTTTCTACTTGCACTCCCAAGACATTGTGTACAGGGACTTGAAGCTGGACAACATCATGCTGGACCAAGATGGCCACATCAAGATTGCAGATTTTGGCATGTGCAAAGAGAACATTGGCCTGGGCCAGACAACCAAGACCTTCTGTGGAACTCCTGATTACATCGCTCCTGAGGTGGATGAATGTCTATTCTGTTTTTTACTTGTCTTCTTGAGTAATTTTTTTTGGGGGGGAAATTGGTCTTGGGATATTTATTTATTCAAAATATGTCCCTTCCTCAATTTTTTTTATTTATTTCCTGAAAGGCTTTACCCCTCAAACCTCCATAGCTTGAAATTTCTGGATGCCTTTTTTGTCTATTATTTTTCTCATTGACACAGACAAGATATTATTAATACAAAAAGTAACTTGATGAGCATTGAAAGGGAGTGGAAGATTTTTTGGGCAAATGAACCCCTGCCTCCAAGTTTAGAATCCTGTCAAATCATTTGAAAAGTGAATGTAAGGCTCAGAATAGGACAACTTGCAATTTTCTGTAATTTTTTTATTTTATTTTCCCTAATAAAAATGCTTTTTTGCCCAACTTGAACCCTTACCAACTGGAATTATTTTGTTGGTTCATTGAATTTTCACTTCAAAGTATATAAGTTCCACTATATATAATGTATCTTGCTGTGTGTTATCTGTTATCTGGGTTGAGGAGAGAATTCATTGAGAAAAATTCAGTGGAGGTTTATCCTCCTCTTAACTTTCATTTTGATCAAAAAGCAATATTCTGTTTTTTGCAGATAATATTCTCCTGCAATTTTTTTTGTGCATATAATATTTAACTGCATTTTTTGTTGACATTTTTGCAGTTAATCTTGTACTATATTTTTTTAATATGTGCAGGTACTATTCAACTGTATTTTGTTTTTATTTGGAATTTGTGCAGATAATATTGTACAACTGTGTTTTCATTTTTTCAATTTTTGTAGATAATATTGAACAGTATTTTGTTTTCTGTTGGAATTTGTGCAAATAATATTTTACTATATAAAGTATATGTTTTTTAAATTGTGCAGATAAGGCTGTAATATCTATATATTTTTAATTTGTGCTGATAAGGCTGTAATATCTATGTATTTTTTAATTTTTGCAGATAATATTGTTTTTTTTGCAGTTAATATTGTACTATCTTTTTTTAATATGTGCAGATAATGTTGTACTAACATTATATTTTTAATTTGTGTAGATAATATTGAACAGTATTTTGTTGTTGTTGGAATTTGTGCAGATGATATTTTACTATATATATTTTTTTCTATTTGTGCAGATAAGGCTGTACTATATATTTTTTTTTTATTTGTGCAGAGAATATTGCACTATATACACAAACACACACATATATATATATATTTGCATATACAGTATATGTATATATATATACATATGTTTGAGCAGATAATATTGAACAGTATATTGTTTTTTTTCTGGAATTTGTGCAGATAATATTGTACCAGCCCTATGGAAAGGCTGTGGACTGGTGGGCGTATGGAGTGTTGCTTTATGAGATGTTGGTGGGACAGCCGCCGTTCGACGGAGAGGATGAGGAAGAACTCTTTGCTGCCATCACGGACCAGGCCGTGTCCTACCCCAAGGCCATGTCCAAGGAGGCCAAGGAGGCTTGCAAGGGGGTAAATGTCAACCTTCCCCCCACCAAACACACACTTGCCCATCATCTAACAATATATTGTTGTTTATTCCAGTGTATGCAAGTGTGCATATAATATTATATGAGAGGATCAGGGCTGTGTGTGTGTGTGTGTCACCCAAAGACGTTTTTTTTGGCCTGCTGTTTGTATATCAAAATGAAAACAAGGTGTTTTTGCAGTGTATAGAATCTCATTATCAGGGATATTTGATTGATGTACATGTATGTGCAGTATTTGAATATTCCTTGAGATTATTATTATTATTATATTATGGTCATTTCACCCATTACTTTCATGATGCACTATTAACCCATGAAAATAACTGTTCTGTAACCCATGATCAATGGTCTGAGGGGCCATTTACCTGTGATGATTACAGGTGACAGTTTTTCATGGGTTTTTCTATCCATGAAAAATGGAAAAAATATTTGCTGGGCAGCAACAAATATGTTATTCAGGCCTCTGTCTTATAGCCATGCTGTAAATTATGGCACAGTTGTTCATGGAAATTTGTTTGTTGCAATGCTGCTATATTTTACTGGTCACAAGGACTTTGTTGTAAGAAAATGTTACTGTAAATGCAAAGAACCCTTGGTTAAAAAAACTTTTTGGATTTAAGAAAAATCCCTTGATTGAATGAATGAATGAATGAACAGAAAACTTTATTTGCTGCTTTTCAGCGTTCACAAGGTACAAACAAAACTCCTGCATCCAAACCCCCACCCAACCCAACTCCCCGAAAATACATTCAATCACTTCAAAGCATGAAACAAAGCATAAACCAATGACAAAAACAAAAGAGAACACACTCCCTTGATTATGACAAATCAAAATTTGGTCAACAAACCCTTTTTCTGGGGAAAATCCCAAATTTGAAAATTCAAAATTTTGTTGCAATGGTGAAATTTATGGCACAATATTAGGTGCAAATAATATTTCACCTCATCAGTGATACAATTATTCTTCCCATCTGCTGGCCCTCTAATGTATGTGTAATCTTGTGTTTTAAAATTTGTTTCAGTTGCAGTCTTCATACATGCTTTTCTATTACAAAGTTATTTGAATTTATGTGCTTAGCTTTTCTAGCTGTTCAATTGTTGGAGAGATCAATTTGATCTTTACTTGCAGCATTAAAAGAAGAAATTTCATTTTTACCTGACATGTATATTGTTTTCCTATGTGTGAAACTATTCTTTTTTTTTCATCAGTGCTAATTTCATATAACACTATAAAAACATTCTTGGCTTATGTAAGATGCACCAATAACTTATTCTGATTATAGTTGATGGTCTAGAATTTTTTTTTCATGCTCATTTGTCTCTTGGGTTCACAGAATGGATTAAATTCTTCCCCATTGAAGTGTACGGAGAAAATCAATTTTGGTTAAGAAACTTTTGTCTGGGACCAATTACAGTACTTTTGTTAACCAAGGGTCAACACTGTGAAGTAGAATACTGCATATTATCCAAAAACATTTCTTCTGCTGCTGTTTATATGAAATAGCAATAAATATATATAAATATGTGCAAGGTAAATAAAAGTGTTGGAATTATCCTGGAAGACTTTGAAGCAATCCTAAGAATGATTGTCATAATTTCATTTTCAAGAATTTGGAATGAAGAATCTGGGTTACCATGTAAATAATCCCGCCATTTTCTTCAGCAGCCACCAAATTCTCATCCAAAAAAGTGGCGTTTGTTTGAAAAAAAAGTGGGGGAGGCTTGATGAGTTTTTGAGATTCGATATATTTTTTTGTATAAAGTATTACTGAATGCTGTAATTTGAGGTCCTTTTTTTGTCTTGATGAAATGTCACAGCTGCTGACAAAAAGCCCTGGGAAACGATTGGGTAACGGACCCAAGGGCGAAGAAGACGTTCGTGGACACCCATTCTTCCGGAGGATCGACTGGGACAAGATCGAAGCTCGAGAAGTTCAGCCACCTTTCAAGCCTAAAATTGTAAGATATCTTATATCTTCTCATTTTACATGCCATGTATTGTACTGTGAAAACGCCTTTCTGTCTTATAAACATGTTAGAATTCATTATTATATAGACAGAAATCTTTGGTAAATAGTTGTCTCTGTAGTTCAAAGGTGCAGTTGAACCTGAAAAAGTCAAACTTTTGACTAAATTTAATTTTTTTTTTAATCCCTGCATGAATTCCCTTGGACACAATGCATTAAAAACTTACTTGAATGATGAATGAATGAATGAACAGAACACTTCATTTGCCGCTTTTCAGCGTTCATGAGGTTCAATCAAGATTTCCACAACCAAACCCAAATCCACTCAATGACATTTTAATCACTTCAGAGCAGGAAAGCACAAATTGATAGCAAACATAAAAGAAAATACAATACAACATGAAATACAACTGGACATCTGACATGTATGCATACACCCATTCATTCCCTGACATTGGTGACAAAATATATGTAAAAATTAATTTAAAGCACAAGGTCTTCAGCTTGTTTCTGTATGAGGTTTAGTTGAATGAACAAATTTGAGAGAATCTTTGATGAGAAATCATATAAATCCAACAGTTCATCTTGATCATGTACAAAAAACTTCCTTGAATCAAAGGTTCCCCCCCTCTTAAATTCACTNAATGTCAACCTTCCCCCCACCAAACACACACTTGCCCATCATCTAACAATATATTGTTGTTTATTCCAGTGTATGCAAGTGTGCATATAATATTATATGAGAGGATCAGGGCTGTGTGTGTGTGTGTCACCCAAAGACGTTTTTTTTGGCCTGCTGTTTGTATATCAAATGAAAACAAGGTGTTTTTGCAGTGTATAGAATCTCATTATCAGGGATATTTGATTGATGTACATGTATGTGCAGTATTTGAATATTCCTTGAGATTATTATTATTATTATGTCATGGTCATTTCACCCATTACTTTCATGATGCACTATTAACCCATGAAAATAACTGTTCTGTAACCCATGACCAATGGTCTGAGGGGCCATTTACCTGTGATGATTACAGGTGACAGTTTTTCATGGGTTTTTCTATCCATGAAAAGTGGAAAAAATATTTGCTGGGCAGCAACAAATATGTTATTCAGGTCTCTGTCTATAATAGCCATACTGTAAATTATGGCACAGTTGTTCATGGAAATTTGTTTGTTGCAATGCTGCTATATTTTACTGGTCACAAGGACTTTGTTGTAAGAAAATGTTACTGTAAATGCAGTGAACCCTTGGTTAAAAAAAAAACTTTTGGATTTAAGAAAAATCCCTTGATTGAATGAATGAATGAACAGAAAACTTTATTTGCTGCTTTTCAGCGTTCACAAGGTACAAACAAAACTCCTGCATCCAAACCCCCACCCAACCCAACTCCCCCAAAATACATTCAATCACTTCAAAGCATGAAACAAAGCATAAACCAATGACAAAAACAAAAGAGAACACACTCCCTTGATTATGACAAATCAAAATTTGGTCAACAAACCCTTTTTCTGCGGAAAATCCCTAATTTGAAAATTCAAAATTTTGTTTCAATGGTGAAATTTATGGCACAATATTAGGTGCAAATAATATTTCACCTTATCAGTGATACAATTATTCTTCCCATCTGCTGGCCCTCTAATGTATGTGTAATCTTGTGTTTTAAAATTTGTTTCAGTTGCAGTCTTCATACATGCTTTTCTATTACAAAGTTATTTGAATTTATGTGCTTAGCTTTTCTAGCTGTTCAATTGTTGGAGAGATCAATTTGATCTTTACTTGCAGCATTAAAAGAAGAAATTTCATTTTTACCTGACATGTATATTGTTTTCCTATGTGTGAAACTATTCTTTTTTTTTTCATCAGTGCTAATTTCATATAACACTATAAAAACATTCTTGGCTTATGTAAGATGCACCAATAACTTATTCTGATTATAGTTGATGGTCTTGAATTTTTTTAATGTTCATTTGTCTCTTGGGTTCACAGAATGGATTAAATTCTTCCCCATTGAAGTGTATGGAGAAAATCAATTTTGGTTAAGAAACTTTTGTCTGGGACCAATTACAGTACTTTTGTTAACCAAGGGTCAACACTGTGAAGTAGAATACTGCATACTATCCAAAAACATTTATTCTGCTGCTGTTTATATGAAATAGCAATATATATATATAAATATGTGCAAGGTAAATAAAAGTGTTGGAATTATCCTGGAAGACTTTGAAGCAATCCTAAGAATGATTGTCATAATTTCATTTTCAAGAATTTGGAATGAATAATCTGGGTTACCATATAAATAATCCCGCCATTTTCTTCAGCAGCCACCAAATTCTCATCCCAAAATGTGGCGTTTATTTGAAAAAAAAAAAGTGGTGGAGGCTTGATGAGTTCTTGAGATTCGATATATTTTTTTTATAAAGTATTACTGAATGCTGTAATTTGAGGTCCTTTTTTTGTCTTGATGAAATGTCACAGCTGCTGACAAAAAGCCCTGGGAAACGATTGGGTAACGGACCCAAGGGCGAAGAAGACGTTCGTGGACACCCATTCTTCCGGAGGATCGACTGGGACAAGATCGAAGCTCGAGAAGTTCAGCCACCTTTCAAGCCTAAAATTGTAAGATATCTTATATCTTCTCATTTTACATGCCATGTATTGTACTGTGAAAACGCCTTTCTGTCTTATAAACATGTTAGAATTCATTATTATATAGACAGAAATCTTTGGTAAATAGTTGTCTCTGTAGTTCAAAGGTGCAGTTGAACCTGAAAAAGTCAAACTTTTGACTAAATTTAATTTTTTTTTTAATCCCTGCATGAATTCCCTTGGACACAATGCATTAAAAACTTACTTGAATGATGAATGAATGAATGAACAGAACACTTCATTTGCCGCTTTTCAGCGTTCATGAGGTTCAATCAAGATTTCCACAACCAAACCCAAATCCACTCAATGACATTTTAATCACTTCAGAGCAGGAAAGCACAAATTGATAGCAAACATAAAAGAAAATACAATACAACATGAAATAGTACCTGCACATATTAAAAAAATATAGTACAAGATTAACTGCAAAAATGTCAACAAAAAATGCAGTTAAATATTATATGCACAAAAAAAAATTGCAGGAGAATATTATCTGCAAAACATACACCCATTCATTCCCTGACATTGGTGACAAAATATATGTAAAAATTAATTTAAAGCACAAGGTCTTCAGCTTGTTTCTGTATGAGGTTTAGTTGAATGAACAAATTTGAGAGAATCTTTGATGAGAAATCATATAAATCCAACAGTTCATCTTGATCATGTACAAAAAACTTCCTTGAATCAAAGGTTCCCCCCCTCTTAAATTCACTACAACACCGTAATTTTGCGGAGGCCTTTTTGGCTATTATTTTATTCACACAGTAAATAGAAAAGCAATAAAAATGTAAATTGATGTGTTTTTAAGACCAATTGAGAAAATGAAACCTTGCCTCCTTTATTAGCGTCCCGTGAACTCATTTAAAAGGCAATTTGAGACCCAGAATACCACCAATTGAAATTTCATGAAGTTTTGTATCTCCCCCCTCCCCCAACAATAATCTTATTTCTGGAAGTTGTATTCTTTTTTTGGCCCCTTGAAATTTGACTTGAAGAGGTTCAACTGTATATAGCATCTTTAAGTGGAAGTGTATTCTTATGCATACATTTGGCGCTTTCAGCACAGTCTCACTTACTGAGGTCTTCAATTGCACAATTTATTTGAATTTTTGTATGCAATTAAAATATAAATACAATATGCATTGGTGTTTGTCTGCAAGAGCTGCTGCGCTTTTTCTTGGAAGCATGTTATATTAGTTAGCTTTGCCTTTGAATTTAATCACTGCTGTGAACTTATGCAAATAGTTGCTGATCATGATATGGTACATATTCAGAAAAGTGCTGTTTCTTTTTGAGCATTTGATGAAAAAGGGAGAGTTTGGTCATTGAGGAAGAGTGAACATGAGCAATTTTGAAGTATTGAAGGGAAAATTGCGAGTCAAAATGAATTTGTAGATTATTGAGAAGGTTTTTCTTATTTTCATGGGCATGTATAGGCTTGAAATTATGTCTACTATTTGAATGTAATGCCATTTTGTTTAAAATTGTTTGGTAGGCCCTGTCTCAATTCCATTTGAAATAATTTATTAAAATCTTCTCCATAACTGAACATTTCTGAAGTCTTTTTTTGATCATTTTATTGACACAGGAAATGCAAAAGCAATAAAACTATAACTTGATGTATTTTGAAAGGAATTGAAAGATGAATTGTTCAAATAAAATCCTTGTCTCCAATTTCAGCATATTGTCAATTCATTTAAAAGGAAATTCAAAACCCAGAATATATCCCAAAGAAAAAATTTTTTGAAAGTTTTTCTTCTTTGCCTCATCAACAAAATTGTTTTCCTTGATTCAATTTTATTTGCTGATCCCATGAAGTTTGATTTGTGTCAGTTCTACTTGTTCATAAAAATATCCAATGCACCAAATTCAATGGCCTTTTTTAATTGACATGCAATTTTTCAGAGCTTTTCCTTGCAAAAGAAATGCATTTTCTGATTTGTGCCAATAACATCAGCTGCGGGTTTGCCTGCAGAAATGCCTTTGTACAGTATATTCAGTATATATATATATATATATATAAGTTATGGCTTGAATTTGCAAAAGTTGAAACAGGTGGACTTTCTCTTTATAAAACAATAATCTTGTCAACAAATATTTTTTTTTCTGCATGAAGAATTTCTTGTGGATTCTCTATACAATGAAATTCTCTGTAGAACAAATTTGTTGTTGTATAGATGAGAGAGTTCACCTGTATCCTAAAGAGGCTTGATTAATTTCAGTATTTTATTTCTTTTCTTGTTTTTTGTTGTTGTTGTTTAAATTTTTTTTTCTTGGGGATGACGTCGTCGTTGTTGATTCATTGATTGATTGATTGATTGATCGAGCAGAAGAACCCTCGGCTGGGAGAGAATTTTGACACCATGTTCACGAGGGCCAGAGTGGAAAACTCGCCTGTGGACAAGTTCGTCATTGACAACATTGAGCCCGAGTACTTCCAGGGCTTCTCGTTTGTCAATCCCTTCTACGAACCGGTGTTAGACACCGACGTCGTCGTCGACACCGACACTCGTGTCGAGACAATGATCAAGACCCTGTCGACTGGTGATGATGATGATGATGATGATGGTGCTACCCATCACCGGGAGAATAATGTGTTGTTGTCGTGATTCGTCATGCTGAGTTGTGTTCTTTATATATGTATAATACAGAACTGGTGCTTTACATCAGAATTGGAAGAGCCAGCAGAGATTGAGAGAAAAATAAATGTATGTGAAGATAGGCTTGAGGTGGGTGCTGTGAAAAAAAGGGGGTTGTCCAAGTTTTGAAACAATAAGTAATTGAGTTGTTTAAAATTACAATAATGGATTATTTGGAATTTCTAATAGTTTTTTTTTTTAATTGTTGGAAAATTTATTTTGAGGTGGGTTCTTTAAAAAAAATAGGTTGTCCGAGTTTAGAAACAATAATTAATTGAGTTGCTCAAAATTAGGATAAAGGATTATTTTCAATTTATATAACTTTTTTTTCTGAAGGGTTGGCAAATTTATGTAGAGATAGGCCATGAGGTAGGTGCTGTGAAAAAATAGTTTGTCCAAGTTTTGAAACAATGATTAATTGAGTTGTTCAAAATTACAATGAAGGATTATTTGCAATTTCTAACCTTTTTTCTGAATTGTTGGAAAATGTATGTAGAGATAGGCATGAGGTGGGTTCTGTGAAAAAAGGGGGTTGTCCAAGTTTTGAAACAAAAATTATTTGAATTGTTCAAAATTACAATAAATAAGCATTATTTGAAATTTCTTACTTTTTTTCTGAATTATTGGCAAATTTATGTAGAGATAGGCATGAGAGGTAGGTGCTGTGAAAAAAAGGGGTTGTCCAAGTTTTGAAACAAAAATTAATTGAGTTGTTCAAAATTACAATAAATAAGCATTATTTGAAATTTCTAACCTTTTTTCTGAATTGTTGGAAAATTTATGTAGAGATAGTCATGAGGTAGGTGCTGTGAAAAATATGAGGTTGTCCAAGTTTTGAAACAATACTTAATTGAGTTGTTTAAAATTACAATAAAGGGTTATTTGCAATTTCTAACCTTTTTTTTACTGAATTGTTGGTATGATGTATACTTTTTTGTCACTGAAGGATGAGGTGGAGTGAAATTCAGTTGAAGCCAGTTATAATTGGACCACAACAATGGATGGGACCAGCAGCAGCTTATTTGGACCAAATTGTCTAGAACAGGAACAAACCCCATTTTGAGATGATGGAAATGTTGGTTGCTTTATTGGACCAGAAGTCTGCTTAATTGAGCCAAAGAAAGTTCATGCATTTCTTGAAATTCTCTCAATCTTTGGACAGTGGGGGGTTAAATTCCATCCAGAGGTGGTGCCAGGATATTTTTGCACGCTGGTGAATTTTGGTTTGACCAAAGGTTACTGAAATTCAGATTTGGCTGAGTATTATATCAAAATTGCAGAAACATCTGGCAAAGGGAAAGCCAGGGTTCTCAAAATACCTCAATGCTCAGAAATGCAGAAACATGCCACCCAATGGTACTTTTTTTGTTATGAAAACGCTTCTGCGGGAACGCTGATAAATATGGGATTTTTCTGAGCTCTTCTAAGCATTTGTGTTCTCTCATGCCTTTTTTTTTATTCCTTGTGGCTCAAAATTTTGCAGATAAATCCTGGCACTGCTGTCCAATGGTTAAGAGTATAAATAATAATCTATATCATGTTTGAAACTGTTGTTGCACCATTGTCACATGTGATGATGGTTTCACACCATTGTGACACAGTCATTGCATACCACAATGGTGTCAGACCAGCATTGTGATATGCTTTTACTGTACTTGCAAATTTGGCATATTTGTGTAAAAGGACAAGCCAGAAGTTAAAAGTACAAGAATGATTGAGTCCAGATGTGGTCCCATTAACTGGCTTTGACTTTATCTAAAATTACTGCCATTATAAATATGTGTCTCTATACATATAATGTTTTTACTCAAGTGTAAGACATGCTCCAGAGTTTTTCAGTCAAACTTTGCCAAAATAAAATTCTATATGAAAAAGTGGGCATTCTTTCTATATTTACAGCACTAATTATTCAGCTGGGTCATTTATGGTGCTTTTATTCATGGAGGAATTACCAAAAAAGGAACAGGGTTTCTCCAAGAAGGTTTTTGCTCATCATCCCCTGAAGTGGAATAAATCAGCATGAAAACAAACATTTAAATTAAATGTTCCATTCTAAGCAACATATTTTCCCTGTCTTGCTTCAAACTCAACAGTTTCAAACTTGGACAGTCCTGGTATTTCAGCTAGGGGTTTTTTATTTTATGGCTCCAACAAAGAGGGGGAAAAGAAAATCCTGTGTCATTTTGTGGTTGTAACTTGCTCAAAATATGCATCCAAGTTCCCTTATTTATTAGAACTTTCCTGAAGATGAATCAATTTTCTTGAGCTTTTGTGTTTTTCAATATTCTCTTGTGCAAAAAATACCCCAAGTGCAATAAACAGTGTGAGTGTGATTAAATTCTCCATTGATAAAAAAAGTTCTCCAAGTATTCTTGTCCTACACTCATCCTCTCATGAAATATATTCATATGCAGATACCATATGTTATGGAAAATGGGGTGAGTTTATGATAATATTATGAATGATGATGAGGGGGAAGTTGAGTTTGATTTGCATATCTCAAGTTTACTTAGGTGTGGTATAGAATGATATAGGGGAGAAAAATAGGGGGTTAAAATGGGCAGGGAAGTGTTTGAACTTTGCAAAACCCCCTTCCATTTCAAATGCCCTGGGGGCATGAGCTATGAATTTGCTGTTTATGAAGATGGAGAAAATGAGGAGGGATTATATAAATTTCTTTTGTTTGTTTGCTGAACGCGTCATCTGCAATTGCGTTTTTTTGTGTCTCATTTCGTTTGTGTGTTTTTTTGCACCACGTTATTGGTTTTGCAATTGCAAATTATTAGCGTTGCTTTTCTGTTTCGTTTTCACATCACGAAGCTTAGCCTGCTTATAATATTGTAGTGCTGAAAAATAGAATGTGAATGCTTTTTTAAAATTGAACTTCGCGGCCTGAATTTGTTGTTTTTGTTGTTGCTGTGGTGTGCGAAATTGAAGTAGGATTGCTGAAGTTCTGCAAAATGTTTCTGGAATTATTCATCAGCATTTGGGAATTACGCATGTTTTTATTCCGATGTTCCTTTTTTTTGCAGTGGGAAAAAAAAGATTTGGGCTTTTTTGGTTGCATTTTGGGATGGGAGGAAAAGGTCTAATTCGATACCAATTTGTTTTGTGCGGGTAAAAAAAAATGAAGCTGGCTTTTTCGCATTTTTTAATTTGATTTCATTTTTGGTTTGGTTGCTGGGATTCATTTTATTTTATTATTTGACAGGGGTTTGCTTTAAAGGAGACTTGCCTTCTTTTATTTTTATGATGATCAGAATTTTTAATTTGGATGATTGGAGGTCCAATGTATTCACAGAGAAGACCAAGATTCATTTTAGATTATTTAGTAAAATTATTTTACAATGAATCTTGCTATAATGAAATTTTTTCTTGCTCCCAGAAGTTCCTTTACATAGGGAGAATTTTATACAAAGTATATTATTAAAAACTGATTTCCCCTTATGTCATGTTGACAAATGTCTGCCTTGATTATTTTTGCATGACTCATGGAACAATTTTAGTCATTTGCACAATATGGAAAAGAGCAATTTGATTGTATAAGTGGAAAACCTTTACAAAATTTAAATGGCACTCTTTTTTCAGGAGAGAATTTTTAGCATTGCTGGAAGTATGAAGCTCTGATGATGATTGATCTATCTTTATCTTAAAATTTAAGAATGGCTACTCTTTTGAAAATTGTTAGTTTGTACTCTATTTCAGCTGAAACATGCAGTTGGTAATGAATGTTCTCCTTACTCATGTGTTTTCTGTAAAATTAAGCTTACACTTCAATGAGATCAGTACAATTTTAAGGATATTCAAAAAAGATGAAGCAGGTCTGAAATAAAATAATTTCATGTTACATTTTAAATCCTCTCTGATTAAACATGTAAAAAAAAAGTTTAAAATGATGGCAATTCATTGAATATCTGTATTATGGCAGTACTTCATCCATGGACTGGCAAATTTCCTTAAGCTTTTTTTTCTGACTGGCGGAAACTTTTTAAATGCTGTACATACCTGCCATAAAGTCCTTTGAACAAAAATGAAATTGCAAAAATTAAGTAAATAAACAATGAAGCACGTGCAGTGGAATGTCTTCAACAAATTGTAAAGCTGGACTTCAGAAAAGGTTCTTTAAAATGAAACCTCAAAATAGTCTAATTCAGTTTATGGAAATTTGTCTGAAGGGTTAAAATGGGAAAATCCAATTTTTTGGTATTTTCCATAAGATAAATTAACTTTCCATTATCCCTCCAAACTTTTTGCTGATGATAAAAAACTTTTCAACTACCGTTCAAGCATTTTTTTGTGCTGAAGAAAATGTCCTGCAGACCACAGCTTTGAAGTATATTTTGAATGGTTTTTTTCATAAAATGTCAGCTGATTCATGATATTGTATGGGGGAAACTCAAAGAACCAAGAGCCTCATACTAATGGATATTTGGTTGTGAATTGTTCTTCTCATTATAACACACTTTTTTGCGATGATGATTTTTCTTCAAGGTCCCTGGGAGTTTGTTGTAACAAGATTTTACTGTATATGTATACTGAATAAAAATGGCTAATGTATATGATGTTGCGCTAATGCAAACCCAATTTTTGTTCTCTTCTCATATGCCATGTCTGTGCTGATGGTTGCATGGTGGTGGTGCTGGTGGTTGGTTGGTTGGTTGGTCCTGGTGGTATCTGATGGTGCATCAAACAGAAACATCGCAAGGACGTGAGCAACTTTGACAGACAGTTCACCAGTGAGAGAGTGGACCTGACCCCCACTGACAAGGTCTTCCTCATGAACCTGGACCAGAATGAGTTTGGTGGCTTCTCCTACCTCAACCCTGAATACATCATTCATGTCTGATTTTGATGATGATGATGATGATGATTTGATGATCATCTCCTTCTTCTTGCTGCACATCAGCAGCAGCAGATGAATATGACAAAGAACCATATCAGCACTGCTGATGATGGATATGGATGCTTATTGCTTGCTGCTGCTGCTGCTGCTGCTGGTGTTGTCTTATTACTGTGTATATTTGTCCAATATTCTTACACACATGAAGTCCCATCATATACACACATGTACCTTCTGTATTAACTTATTTCTTTCCTGATCCTGCTGTACTTTGAAGGAGTGCCACTTATTTACATAATACAGTCAACCCCCACACAATGTACTCAGATTTGTGCAACAGAATAGTCTGCTGTGTGAAAGGTCTGTTATTATGCAAATTCAATTGTTAAAAATTAAAAGTTTTACTTTTTACCTTTAATTTTAAAGCAGCAGAAGTCTGTTATGTGGATTCAGTCCATTGCGCAGGAGGGAAAACTGCCTCCAGACTGCAGAGACAGAATGTTGTGCAAAAATCTGTTGTGCAGGAGGTCCATTGTGTGCTGGAGGTTGACTTTAGTCTGTTTTTGGCACTTCCATGATGAGGGGATGAGCATCACTTGAAATGTTTTTATGCTGCTTCTTATTGATCCTGATGGCTTTCAATTGACCTCAGTATTGATGTATGTACAGCAATTATCATCATCAGCATATTGAGTATATTTGAACCCCAACAACTCAACCCTCCCCAAGGTCAATGATTTAAAGTCCCTGTCTGAAGTTTCCTCATAAAAACAGCAATGTATTAAAAAACTTTAGTGCTTTTCTTCTCAACCTCCATGAATAGATGTTCTGGAGGTCTTTTGGCTATTATGAGACAAGATAAAAAAAAAAGTTATGTGATGTATTTTGAAAGGAAATGAAATACTACTGTAATGGATGGAATGACACTTGGCTCATCAGAAGCTCTTTCAAGGTCAAGCCTATTTAAAGTAGCTCATTTTGATTTCATGCATGATAGAATATAGTGTGTTAATAATTCCTTTATTTGGAAATATTTATATATTTTTGTTCATTAGGCTGGGTGGAGCAAAAGGGCTGAAAATTATTGTCATCACCTGGAAGTGAAATTCACAAAAATTGACAATCATCATGTCCAAGGGATTCATTTTGGTTCATGAGTGAGAAAACATTATAGCATAATCATTTGAATACCATGTGTAATTTTCTCAAAATTGAGAGGAAAAAAAGAGGTGCACATTGTAGGCAGTTTTAAATTTTTCAAAAAGTTTTCAAAATCTATTTTTGCATTATACAGCACTTGATTTCAATGTAACATTTTGGACCAATTTCAGCAGAATAACCTGTTATAGATGGAGACATTGAAACTTGGTTGAATTCTGGTGCAGTTCATGTCTAAATTTAAATTTAAATTTAAGAATCAAATTTGAATAGGGGTGTTCTTATTTTTGAAGTACTGTATTGTACTTTACTACAGTTCAATAGAATCATTAAAAGTTGATTAGGATACAATTTATTAAAACTTTAGTCTGTAAAATCCTGGTGTGTGTCTTACTTGAGGTTGTGATGGTGTGGTAGTTGAGTAAATTATGGTACACATATAGGCATACAAGATATGGGAAAACTAATTTTGGTGTAAATTTTAATCCAAATTACTGGATCACATGCCTTTCTCTCCCAACACTGTATTGTTGAGAACCTGATGAATCATTCTGAGCTCACAAAAATATATATTTTACTATGTATGTTTATATGTATGTCTCTGCTACCAAGTGTCATTCAATCCATGTTCTTTTACCAAATGATGTATATAAGGACATCCTCACTTATAAGTTTCACCATACATCATAAGCCCTTTAATACAGTGGCCCCCCGCCTAACAGACCTCCCGTGTAAGGGATTTTTGCTGAACAGACCAGCTCTGCAAGCAGTTTTTCCTCCCGCCCAACAGACAAAATCTGCCAAACAGACTTCTTTTGGTTTAAAATTAGTGTTGAAAATTGAAATTTTTAATTTTTCATGTAATTGAATTTGTGTAAAGGACTTTTTGTCTAACAGACTTGTCCCTTGCACGAATCAAGTCCGTTAGACAGGGGTTGACTGTATTTTGAAAACTAGCTTCCAGCATATGTATGCTGATGATGAAATGTGCTGCCTCAACATCATTTATGGCTTTCTTTTTATTTTTGCAAAGTTCAATGATCCTAAATTCTCATATTTTATGGTATTTCATTTGTTGAATTTACAGAAAATGTTCCTCAGCAGGAGAAGGATTCACCCAATATATTTGACCTAGTTTTGACCTCCTGACCCAACAAATGGTCATTCTCCATTCTCTTCAAAATTACCTGAATATTTGAGTATAAACTGGTAATTGCATATAGAAAATTAGCATTTTTTTAAATCACCAATTTTACTCAAGGCGAATATTTTGACAATTTAGTTTGTCATTTTGCTGCTGCTGCTGGTCCAAAATTTCAACTGACGAAATTTAAAAAATATATATTGAAGTTTTGGGGGTGCAGCAAATTTCAGTTTTGAATGGAAAGGGGAAGTTGGAGAATCAAAAGCTATATATATACCAACGATTTTACGTGTGTGCAGATTTTCTTCCAGCGATTGTTTTTCATATTTAAAAAAAGAGAGAAAAAAAACACGAGGCATAGACTGAATAATTAGTCAACAACAACAGCAAAATTCCTCACATGTGTTTCTTAAAAACACTTGACACATGAGAAAAAAAAAAGAGAAAAGAGTGGTGGAAATCAATCGAATTTTTTCTCGTTGTTTTTTTCCCCACGCTGTTATATTTGAACTCGCATATACTCATGAAAATACGCAAAAATATGATTGGAACACTTTTTTTTTCTGGGGTTGTTGGTGCTGGTGGACATTATTTTTTGATGAGTTTTCCTGATTGAGGATCCAGACCATTCCAGACCTGACTTGACGTCTTTCCTGCGTGATTGAGTGCATGCCAAAATACTTCACTGTATATTCTGATCTTTTTTTTTCGTCGTCGACGCCATTTTTTAAACAAAAAAATTTTTGGTGCAGAAGAAAAGGTTTCTGATGGCAATCCGTGCAATACTGTATATATAGGGATATCTCCTCATGCGGCTTTCAAAGAAATGGCAAAAAAAGAATGATCAGAAAATTGTCCCTGTATATTATAATACAATTGAACCTTGTTGATTCGAACCTTCCTGAGTCAAATATGGGACATTGTCCTCACAAAGAGCAAATTGAAATAAGACAAAAGAGGATAAATTATAAGACACAATCTGCAAGGGAAAATGGCATATAGGTAGCCCTTATGATAGGACTTCCAAAAGATATGATGAATATATTTTAGAAATGAGATAGAATATCAACACATCAGTAAAATGAAGTGCAGTGAGACCTCTAAGATGTGGACATAATTGGTGCATCAAGACATTAAGAGTATCCCTGAGTCAAAATGTCCCTTAGTCAAGTCTCATTTCCCCTACTTGGACTTGAATTATATAATTTTTAATTGGTGTTTTATGGACAAAATACTCACCATAATTCCATGAAAATAAAAATTGTCTCCCAATTGAAACTGATTCAATCAATATATTTCAACATGATATGGACATTTGGGGAATTGATTACCAATATACCGCTGTTCAGTACACAGAAATGTTGGCATTCTCTGTAAAAATAACAGTCAAGGAAAAGAGAGAAGGAAGTCCCTCTATATGCTGGAGGTAATTTTTTAAATTAGCTAAATGGATTGTAAATTGGTGAGAGAAATGCTCAAGAACTTTTCTTACATCAATTTCAGGGTTGGAAATACCTGTTTCTTGTAATTTGTCCTGAAACTTATTTGCAATTTCATCACAAAATGTCCCTGTGTTGAGTCAGTGTCCTCATGTTGGGCCTTTCTTTATTAATTTTTCATGGGAAAACAAGTGCCCCTATGTTGAATTGTCCGCACGTCAAGGTGTCCGCATGTGGAGGTCTCACTGTGTTCAAAACAATGCATATGCTACATATATGAGGTAATTTGAGACTAAAGAAAAATTAAGCATAAAAAATGAAGACAAAAGGGTTGTTGCGCAATCTGGAAAGTTTCAGTTAGGAATTTCCCCTTATAATAATTAGCAATATTATTGTTTCCCTAATGAAGTTTGACTTGAAAAGGTTCAAATGTATATAATTTGAGATGTTTATCTGCAAGCAAATGTGCTGATTCCCTTTTAGCATCTCATTCTTTTATTTTGTTTCAATATCATGTTCTTTCAATTCATTGTGTGTGTTTGTGAGAAAAAAAAGTATATGACCCCTTTTATTCCTTGGTGTATTTCAAAAAAAATTGATTGTGATGCTTCAGCAAAGATTCAAGTATGTGTGTGTGTGTGCAAATTCTGCCTGCTATAGGAAATGATTGGATGCACTTATTGTGTGTCAAACTCGCCCAGCAATATTGTTTATCATCTGAGTGCATTTTTGGGAGAATATATAAGATATGACAGCTTGGAGTATCAAATAGTTCCCCTTGATAATTTGAAAGAATTTTTTCAAGGAAAAAAGGGGGGGAGGGTCACCTTTACACATATACAGAGGCAAATGTTTTTGAGTGACTGCACATCATCAGCTTCCAATTTCAAATTTACTGTTAGTGATCTTACTTTTATTCCTTAAAAGAATACTCTTTTTCCTGCTGATGGGTGTCAATAAAGGGTCACAGCAATAAAATCTGGCCAAAGGTCAAAAAATTTGATTTCTGAATTTGGAAGTACAATTTATACTGTACTGTACTGCATTTACACAAGTACCACTTACACCTTCTTTTCAAAATTGAGAGGAAAAATTACACTTCATACCTGGGGAAAATGTTGTCAAAAAAGCAATAGAAGGACAAATAAGTGTAACTTATGATAAGGAACTTTTACAAAAATAGAAAATTGGAAAATTAATTGTACTAAAGTTGAATTCATGTCCAAATCTGAGTTCTGAAGCTTCTTATGCTTGAAATGATTTACTTTTTCAGTCATTGAAGATTGAGTTTTTGTTTTCATCAACCCTTTCCACCCCAGGTCAATTAAATAAGTCAGGATTTTTCTGCATGCAGCTGCATTTTTGGTTTGACCCAAGGTCATCAAAATTCCTCTGGGTTGACAAATCACTTAAATCAGGAAAAATCTGGGGATAGTGAATTCTTTTGCTTTTCTTTAGAAATTGTTGATGTCAATTCTATGAAATGCAGGAAAAATGCTCTCAGGAAAAATTTTGAGCTCTGGAATAGACAAATTTTTGGACTTTTTCTTACTTGGTTCAAAAATGTTTTTTTCTTTATACTGATTGGCAAAACATTTTACAAAATATCCCTACTTTGCTGCAGAATGGCCAAGGGTGTATTTGGTACTTGAGTAAATACAGTAATTTAATGCTATAAGTAGCAAAACAAATATTCACTCATTTCCAATCAAGTCTTTCTGAATGTGGAATTGAATGGAAATATGCTCATCACAGGTATCTTCCAAATTAACAATGTGACAACTGAGGAGAGTTTTTTTTAGAACCCTACTTGTTATTGATATTCTTCTTTGAATGCAAGAAATAAAAATATCCTCAGCTTTTGAATAGAGGATACTATTATTGAAAAAGTAGTTGGGGGTTTATATTACTTTCAAGACCTGAATAAGATGCCCATATATGTATTTATATATGCATGCAAACCAGGGAATTCCTTTTTAATTTCTTTTTTTTTTTTAATTCCTGGTGAAACCCTCCCCTGGGGGCAAATGGAAAATATGATGGGAACCTTGAGTTGAAGCTGTGATTGCTGTACTTTTTACCCCTAGGCGTTGTTATTTTTGTGCGCGCATTTTTATTCTCATTGCAAATAAGCTCATCATTCATCAACCCCTGTCCTCTTTGGCGTTTGCAAATTTTTTTTTTTTCGTGCAAGAATTTGCAGTGTTTCAGCACCGGCATATTTGGCTGAATATTTGCGACAACGACACGCGCGTACATGCAAAAAAAAGGACACCTGTTGCTGATTTTTTTTTTTGCACGATTTGTTTGAGAGATTTACGAGGGGTTTAACAAAAGTTTTTGGAATGAAAAATGAAAAACTGATTATTGGTTGAAAAAATATTTATTTGGTATACATATACAAGAAAAAAAATTTGCCCTGTTTGACAGATTTTCGCAATTTTTTCGGCAGTTTTCTGCTGATGCTCTTTTTTGTTGAAAATCTCGCCGATTTTTTCTGTATAGCCCATATTTTTCCTCAGATTTATTTTAAATTGATATAAATGGCATTAATTCCAAGGTCATTTTGCCATTTTCAAAAATATTTTTAAAATTCTGTCCTGTGACGTTTGTTTCCATTTTTATTCTGAGAACTTTTGCTTGACCCCTTGTACAGGAAAAAGAAGCCATGCTAAATGTTTAAAAAAAAACTGGGTTCGCACCAGAATATTTACATGGCAAATCAAAAAAAGACCCTGTCTATATATTTCCCGAAAAAAAATAAACCAAGCTTTTTTTATCTGGTTGAACGGAAGATTTGAAACGAAAAAAAGGGAAAAAAATCACTCCAAGGGAGAAAAATGCGGATGAGAAATACATTTGAAGTTTCCAGTCTTGGTGTCTCCTAATGTGTTGTGAGAAATTTATTTCATTTTTCTTTTTGGGAATTATTGAGAATTATACTTCTGAATATAATTTGATGTTGAGTGTTGAATATTGGGGGTGATTGGGGATTTCAAACAAGAGGATCCTTTCAGAAAACAAAAAACCAAAGTTGTTCAGGGTCCCTATAAGACCTCAGTGAGGTGTGACTGAAATTTTGTGTTTACAATTCTTGCTAATTCATCCTTTGATCAAGTAATGATTCACTTGATGGAATTATTCCTGAAGATCTGTATCTTGATTGTGTATATAGAAGATTGTGTTCTTTTGGAATTGTGTTTTGATTTATGTTGGTTATTTAGTTTTTGGTGATTAATTTTACATGGAATTTTGTACGCAATGTTGTACTGTGCTCTGCTACCAATTTATATCGCGGACAAATGTCACCGCAATATAATTTGATGCTGAGTGTTTGATAAAGGAAACACAATAATCAGTCTGGGACAGGACCAGGAATTCCTTTTAGGAATTCCTAGTTCAAACAGATAATTGTATTTCACGAAGTATAACTGAATAAACAACTCAACAAACTCAACTTGCAGGAATAACTGGAATAACTTGAGTAAAACAACTGATGAAGTGATGATGATTATTATTAAGAGAAGGAGCTGCTTATATACTACTAATAATAATCAACCTTCAATATGTTTTACTTTCAGAAGCATAGCAAGAACGATATTGTCAAGGGCACTATGGGTCCAGGATGTTCCTGGCACTACAATTTTGAGGAGGGGGGAATTGTACTTCTAGGAATTATTATAAAACACATTAAATTACACTGTTGCATGCCCAACAGTTGTTCCTTGCGCTTTGGGCAACATCTAGTCAACCTGTGACAAAATCACAGACCAAGTAAGTATGTGGGACAAGTGAGCACATACAGTACATGGCTCCTGCAGCTGATTTTTAATAATTAGCACTCAAAAAAGATGATGATACCCATCAAAAATGTTGGGGAAACAGTGATTTTAACATCAGTAGAGCAGAGATGAATGAATTCAATTCTGATTGCATCCTAAATTCCAGTCAGATAGCTGCATTTTAATTTTTGATTGCAAGTTTTCTAAGGACAAATGTTTGTCAATAAGGGGGGGTCCATGCAATTTCAAAACACTTTTTCTTGTGCCAATATTAAAAACTGACTGCAAAGATAAATGAATACAGTAAACATGCAGGCTTTTACTAATACTCATATTGAACAAATAAATAAGCAATCCAAACATATACAGCACAATGCTTTCATTCATAAAAAATTGATGCCCAAGAAAATATTTTTAAAGCACAAGAAATTTGAGGCTGTAAAATGGGTGCATATAAATTTTATTATATTTTCAAGGGTGCCCAAATGGTATAATTTCTGAAGTAAGAATACATTGGTTAATGCATCACTGCTGGATCACCTTCTTTTCTTATGCCCAGCATTACAGAAATGAGCCTCAAAAGATTTTAGACTCTTAAAATTTGATGAAAAGTCTCTTTCCAAAATCTTGAATGACCAAGATGAATTGTTAGCTTTATACAATTTGTCCTCAAAGGTCCTCTCTGAATTGTTCAATCAACTAAAATTTATCAGGAAGCACGCTAAACACCTTGTGCTGTGATTTGTGTTTGTTAACTGCATCATGCTGTAATTGTTATTACTGATAATTTCTTTTTGTAATCTATTGAAAGGAACAAAGTTAATGTATTTACATCAGTTGTGCATTTTTACATTTTGCAATGTATTTTCCTTTTCTTTGAAAATCATAAACCACTTATTTCTCTATTAATGATGTGTTAGAATGTGTTTGGGTGAATGTGGGGTTGGAGGGCAGAATAGGGTTTGGATGTTGGAAAATTGTTTGAACCTTGTGAAGGCTGAGAAGCAGAAAAGAAGTTTTTTTTAAATCAATAAATCAAAAATGGAAAACAAAGTTATATAGAGAATATAGTGAACGGCTTCAAACTTGATGTTAGTTTGCTTCACTTATCAAATGGATAATATACATTATCAATTCCAACCATGTTGCATATGGAATTATGGATATTTGTCCCAAATTCCAATGCTGTCTTGAACTAAAACATGGAATTCTTTAAAACACTCCCCACCAAGAATTGTTTCAAAGAAACCATTGGTTTCAGCTTTTCCAAATCATGCTCAGGTGTCACTAGAAGTTATTTACACAGGAAATATCCCCACCAATGATGAAATGCTCCTTGCAGTCAAAATTTTAAATTTGAAACCCCATTAACATGGTTCAAGTTTCTGCAAGAAGTATTCTATTTAAAAACAACCATGAACACAAAAATGACACAATTTACTTCTTTGCTGGGAACATTGTTTGGATGTAATTTAATATATCACAGAGTTTTCTCTATTGCTTTCTCAAGGAATGTGAATTATATTTTAAATTAGAATTGATTTTCACATGATTTTGACTTATTTTGATAAGCCACCAACCCTTTTATCAAGTGGTATAACCCCATCCTGAACTGCCACCAATCTCACAAATAAATGATGACACCCATACACTGGAAATTCAAGATCTTGAATACATGCAAGTTAAATTTAAAACAAATTTTTCAGTGATTAATTTTGGAAATCTTGTTACAAAAATTATTGCTTCAAGCAAATTATTTTCTGAAGTTCACTCAAGCCTTTTGTGACATGTTTGCACCAAATTAAGATGCTACTAAAAGGAAAAACATTCTCCAGTAAATAATTTTGGAAATATATAGATATAAAATTTATTTATTGTAAGAGTTTTTGCCTGAAGTATACACATTCACAGGTATTTTCTGAAAAGATATTCCACTGAACCAAAATGCTTCAAACCTAAACCTCACCCAATTTCATTCAGCTGGGAAGAGAGAAACAATTGCCAGAAACAAATCATCTGAGCTGTATAACTCAGATTTTTTATACTCTGGCTGTTTAGTATTGAGTCAAAGCAATGAAGCTTGCGTTTTCCAGTCAGAGTACAGTAGCATACAGTGCAGTACAACATATATATACAGTACTTTGTTGTGCCAATGCCCTATAGACCAGCAGGGTCCATGGTCCAGGATCCCCCATTCAATGCTGGGGTTAAGGAGACAAAGGATCCCTGCACAGTTTATCCCTTTCTGTGGCTCTGAATGCGTGCAGCATGCATGTTGAAAAAGGTGGCTTTGGGGGGGGGGGGTTCCAAGAGCTCTGCGCAGTGTGGGATCGATCCGCCCCCCGGGGGCAAGGCATGGGGGAACACAGGGCTGTGACGTAACAGTATAACCTCCTCCTCTTCCTCCCACTGCATGTACATGTGCACCATGGGCATTTCACATATACAGTATCTATACACATACTGTATATATATATATATATATAGAGACCACATCTCCTTCCCTCTCTCTTTGTTACTCAACTCAGTAACCCCACTGTTTGGTTGCCAGAATCTGAGATTTTTATTTCAGTTTTATTTTTCAAAGTGGCTTATGCTGCAATTCTTGTTATACTGGTATTTTGTTACCGGTATTTAGAGAGAATCAAATATTCTCTCTAAATTGTTCATTCAACTAAACCTCATCCAGAAACAAGCTGAAGACCTTGTGCTTTAAATTGGGTTCATTAACTATGCTGCAATTGCTTCAATATTGGCTTATCCTGCAGTTCTTGGTATACTGATATTTTGTTTTCAATGTCAGGGTACGCATAAAAATCAGTCGTGCAGTGATATTTTGTGGAATGTATTTTCTTTTATTTTTGTTATCCATATATATGCATCTAATACAGTATCTCTGTTTCCCATTCTGAAATGACTGAATGTCTTTGAATGGATTTGGTTTGGGTGGGGAAGGGGTTTGGATGTGGGAACGTTGATTGAACCTTGTGAATGCTGAGAAGCGGAAAATAAATCTTTCTGTTCATTCATTCATTCAAACAGCTGGAGGTGCCCCACTGTTGCAAATTTTTGAAATGGGTTCAGAGAAGACAAGTTTGTACCATGAAACAAACCCTTTGGGATTCCTGGAATTTTGGGGGAAAATCCTGAGATGCTCTCTGGAATTCCTGAGGTGGTGCAATCTGAGATTGGTTTCACTACTGAAAATCTGTTTTTTATATCTTTGTGGCCATCTCTGGCCAATGCCTATAGTATCCTTACTGAAGGATAGTTTTACAAATGCCTTCTTGTTCAAATTCTTGTCATTCCAAATCTGACTCTTGTGTGTGCTGTTTGAAACATCCTGCCAAATTTTGACGTGTCTGATTCTGTTTAAACTGAAATATACCAATGTTAAAATAGGGTGAAATTCACCCCAGTTGTAGCCCAACAAAATCCATGCATTGTATTTTATTAAAAGTCAGTTTGGCGCAATTCAGAACACTTCACAGCCACACCTGGGCATCAACATCATAAATAATTGTCCAGGTGTTGGTATTTCTGTCATTGCCATATGCTGCAATTTTTATTATTGTACTGATATTTCCCATTTGTTATTGGGGAGGGGAAGAAAGTGTGTGCATTCTCATCAGTTGTGCAACTGTACATTTTGGTATGTATTTTCCTATCTTTTATTATCAATGTTAATATTAGAAAAGAAAAGAATACCATTTTCCAAATGGCAAAACTTACCCCAATATTATAATCGAACCAAGTCATCCCATCAAAACACTTCAAGCAAGTTGGCAGTCTTCTTTTCTTTATGGAAGAGAAAAAAACAAAAAGTAAAATACCCATTTTTAAAGATGATGTAGAATCTTGTTGCAACAAATCTCTCTTTTCAAAATTTAAGCTTCAATAATTGTATTTTTTAAACAATATTCCACTGTATTATTGGTAAACATCATTTTTCTGCAGCAGCCAAAATAGAGAGAAAAATTCGGGAAACCAAACTGCTGGACGCCTTATGAAAGAACGGGGAGGGAGTTGGGGGGTTTCAAGATAAGGGGAAAGAGAGGGAGGGAAGGAAAGAAAGAAAGATAAGGAGAAACAGGGAGAGAGTTGTTCGACCGGCTTGTGGTGCACATTCGCCGGCCGCTGTTGGAACTACAACTACATCAACTTCTGATATTGTCAATTTTGCAGGACTGTCAGTCGAAAAATTTACTCTTGAAAATAATGAAGTGGGGCTCCTACATACGGACAATCCGATTGAGTGACTCTCAAAACTCAACAACAAAAAAGCTTTGACATTCAGACAATCTCTCATATATAGACATCTTCTTGCTAAATTTTTTTCGAAAAATTTCAAAATTTTAATATTTCTAAAATTTGGGATCTCTTGAGCAAATGTATGTACTCAGAAATTAAAAAGACGTTCTATCATAAATTGAATTGAATTCATAATTCAAAACAGGCTTATTTTGAGCCTCTGTTCTAAAAAATTTTATTATAATTTACTGTAAGTATAGGATTATTGTAATTATTACTTGCTTTTGGGACTTGATTTCATGCCAAATAATGAGGAGATTCTATGTGATTTCTGTCTGCACAATTATTTTATGTATCTTATTGAGGTTAAATTAAAATTGTATTCAATATTTGGAGGACTTTTCAAAACTTTCAATAAACAAGCAGGAAGAAAAAAATGATCTCAGCATAAAAAAAAATTTTTACTTGACATTTTCTGAGATGTTGTTGGAGCACAGATGGAGAATGACTTTTAATTGGGGGTGTCTTTATTTTATCCACATGCTCTTGTGACATAAAATCATCACTCAAGAAGTCAATTTCAATGAAATCACAACTGAGTGAAATGTTTCTGGTTATACTGTATTTTGGAAAATACCTTGCACACCTTTTTCAAGAAAAATCAAGTTAGACCAGTGAATTCTGTGCTACAAGGGCTTGAATTTATTTTGAAAAATTACAGAACTATTTTCATTCTTGGGCATTGAAAGAAATGAAAAGGAATATTTTAGGTGCCAATAATGATTTAAATTAATTAGTTTATTCCAGGTCTGCTGTATCTAGTTTTCCAAAATTTATCATTTTGAAAAATTATAACATTCTCTGCCAACACAAACTGGGATTTGGGTCATACACAGGGATTGAGGTTCCTGGGAAAAACTAATGCATAATAACCAAGGTCTGCATCTTGTTCAATTCAATTCACTGCTTCTTCAAAGGAAATAACAATACAATGATCAATTCATAATTTGTTTGAATTGATTCAGCACAAAACATACAGGGTCTGTGTATATACAGTAGTATACTGTATAGAACTATATACAAGTCCCATTATATGCACAGTATACTTGCCTCTGAAGCATGATGAGACAAGCTGAATCATGATCCAATTCCATTATTTCGCCTCCCACACTACATATATATTTCTTCCTCCCACACCAAAGCAGGGTTTCTCCTTGCATCAAGTGGCTCATTCTCTCTCTATATCTTACAGGGGTTGTCCACAACAAAATTATCTCAACAAGCAATTTTCATCTGGCTTCTTCAATTTAATTGTAGAGAAATTCCTCCATATTGTTCCAGACAGAGTAAATATATAATCATCTTCTGGAAGAAGATGGATTTCTTTTTCTCGAATCTTGTGACGACGTGGCGTTTTCGTACGCCGCGTCGAATTTTTCTTCTCCTGTTTGTTCCTCTGACTCGGGCGACATCTAGTCATCCCGAGAAAAGCGGCGTGTCAGCGGGCGACATCTGTTTGACCCGTGACAACAACTCTTCTATATATTTCTCTTTATTCTTAATGGGGGATGTTTGGGATATTTTTGTTGTTTTTGGGGTTCTAAACCAGACTAATAGCTCCAAACTGCTAAATGAACTCTCTCTCTTTCTCTCTTTTTTTTCTCTCCTTCCTCTCTATCTCTCTCTCTCTCCAGCCAAATTCCATAACCTTCCATCTTTGTATAAGGGTCAAGGATCCAGTTTTCAAGGCTGATTTTTTTTTACAAAACATTTTGGTAACATTGCTATGCACAGTGGTTTATGCAGCAGAACTCTCTCAACAGCAAAACTTTGGTGACCAGAAGAAAACATTTCCATGTACTGTGATTGTGTTTTCATTTAATTCCCATTTGTAGTGAAATATTTCTTCTGGCATTATATGGAATGCAAATGTGCAGAAGTGAGAAAAAATTGTATACCTCATATTTTGGGAAACTGACAGGTGGCAAATAAAACTTGCATATCAATCAATCAGAGAGAAATCCACAATAGAAGGAATTTTGTTGTGGATAACCCCTTTTTCTGGGTATATATAGAGAACCTGATGGGACCAGCACACAAACATTTTGTTACATACACAGAGAAAAGTGCTGTCAACAAACTCATTGTATAGTCTATCTATGCCTTTGATTTTCTGATCATTTATGTTGCCTCTTTTTTTTTTACTTGATCATTGACTGCTGGGATCCTGGTTGTCCACTCAGAGCAGTGAAAAGGGCTTATCAAACAAGCAAGGTGCCCTCTTGTATGTGATGGTTCAATGGAGAGGAAGGTTGTTGAGCAGGCCTTTCCACTCAAAGTGCACCCAGCTGGTGGATGCCTGCTCCTCTGACTGCATGCATGGGGCCAGGACAAGAGGTGGGTGAATTGGGAGGGAGATGGGGGCACAAGTGGGGGGTATTCCAGGCGCAGGAGAAACCCCCCCACCCCACCCAGCCCAGCCCAGCCCAGCCCAGCCCATCCCATCTCAGTCCAGCCCAACCATGGGCCAGTTGAGCTTGCATGACATTTTTTTTTTCTCTACACTGATTGTGCCACTGTCACACTTTCTAAACACATGTAATTGATACCTCATATATTGTGAGAATAATGAAGGACATTTACTGTGCATGGGTTCACCTCATTCTGCCTAAAAGTGGTAAATGAAATATTTAGTGTCAAGGATATGAAAAAAAACTCTTCAAGTGGTTATCTTTCCTTTGTTTCATATGTGATGTGCTACATAAAACATTGTTAAATGAAATATAGTGTCAGGGTTGAAAAAAAGAGGAAAGAATCACTACAAGTGTTCTTCTCTTTTTAGTTTCATGTGATGCCTATTTTGATTGCCATCCTGCTTTCATTTACAGATTGCCAAAGTGAGAATAATAAAGCAGATTTTCTGCTGGAAGGAAACACAGGAGTGTATCACTTTGTTGCTCAGTGTTGTTGAGGGCTGTATACCAGCAAAACATTGGCTTCAAGTTTGGCAGATACAGTGTTTGACAAATTCAGAAGAAAGCCACAGATCCTGAGAGCAAGTACTTTGTCTTTGAGGTGCCATTGAAATCTGTCAAGAATCTGTCATACATTGCTGCTGGTAAGTCATGTATTTCAACCTTTAAGTCCTTTTGATCAGTACATGTACTATGGACATCACCTGTTTTAGAGCTAGGTTCCTGGAGCAAAATGTTCTCACTGCAGATCATAATTTCTCATTTAGACTTCTATGGGAAATCATTTAATTTGTTCCAAATCTTGCAAGAAATCCCAAAAAATTTAAAATTTTTTTATTTGTATCAAAGAAAGTTTTCAGAAATCCTTGAGCATTACCCTCTAACATGTGATAAAGTAAACCTACGATCCAAACCTTTTTTGAAAATTGCTGAGATGAAAACTGTTCATGAAAATTGGTTTTAAACTTGGTTTCCTTTTCCAGTGTGCATTGCAAGTTGAATTGTTTCAAAACTTTTCATCCTTATAGGTGGTTTTTCTCAAAACAAACAGATATAAAATCAGGGTTTAATTTAAATTTTAGAAAGCGTAGATTGCAAGTGTCAAAATGTTTTTCAAGGGGATTAAGCTCACAGCTAAAATTCTTTGAAAATGGATTTTGCTTTGAGCATAACCCTTGCAATTCAAATTTCAATCCAGAGATTAAAAACACAAATCCACTGGTTTAAAATATTGATGCACACATTTTTCAAAATTGCATCTTGGGCCAGGTTATGCTCAAAGCAGAATTTTGTTTGAAATGTGTCTGCTTTGAGCATAGCCCTCTTAAAAACAAAAAATATTGAAAAAAAATCTAAGGGGTTAGGATCATTTGGAATCCATTTTTGACCCTGTATAATGCACACTTTCTGAAAAACTGACTTGACCTATCAGTTTTGAAAGTTTTTGGAGAAATTCCAGATGGAATTCCAATTTCAAAGACAATTTTCATTTCAAAATTTTTAGGAGATCTGAACTGCAGGCTTTACAAATATTCTATGACTAATTGACTGTTGACTTATTTTTGAACAGCATGCAGCCATATTCTTCTTGTATTTTTATTTTCTAATAACTGCAGAATAATACCCAAAAGACTGGCAGCAATTTGAGTTCTGGATGTTTGAGCAGTAAAGTCTTCAAGTTAGGTGGGTTTATTCTACAGGTGGGGCTCTTACTGCAATATATAATCTTGCCTGCAAAACTTTTTTTGGCATACAAAATTTCATTTTGGCCCAATAAAAGGTTCTCTCTCTATATCTTACAGGGGTTGTCCACAACAAAATTATCTCAACAAGCAATTTTCATCTGGCTTCTTCAATTTAATTGTAGAGAAATTCCTCCATATTGTTCCAGACAGAGTAAAAAGTATAAAAAATTTGGAGATTTCTGACTTATGGAGGTTTGAATTAATATGTTGTACAACTGTATATGCAGTAAAATCTTGTTACAGCAAAGTCATTATTGGGATGAGAAAAACCTTAGTTTTGAGAAGCACTTGGTTGTGGATAAACTCAAAAAACACAGCAAAAATTGCACTTAGGGACATGAAGAGCACATTTGTTGAAAGCATTAATTTCTTTCAGCAACGTTATCCTGATTGTTGGTTGAATGTGTTGTGCAAAATGTTTTGATACATGTCATTCATTTCAGGTATATACTTGGAGATCAGGTATAGCTTGGAAGCAGTGGGATTTTAGCCTCATTGGCAAGTCTCCAACCAAGGAGTCAAGATTTCTTTCGCAAGCTTCAGACAATCCTTCCTCACCAATGCTAATTACTTGAAAAGAAGGCAAGTGCTTTTGTCTATATACAGAGGCACTCCCCCCCCCCCATGTAACAGACCTCCTGCAGAAGGGATTTTTGCCTAAAAGACCAGCTGTTCAGGCACTCTTTCCTCCTGCCCAAACAACAAAATCCACTGAACAGACTTCTGTCGGTATTAAGTCTTTAATACCTTTAAGTCTTAATCCTTCAAGTCTTGATCCAATGATTGCTGTTGAGACAAACTTTGTCAAGAAGTATTAATCTTATGGCAGGAGCAAAGCAAGTGAGACAACTTCTCTTAGTCTCAGATACGTATATTTCAGATCATGCACAACAACAGTCCAGACCAGCAATGAGCAATGAAAGGAGTGTTTGGATGCTCCTTTATAGACACTGAATACGTGGGACAGGTAACTGACTGCACAGGAATAGAATAAACAGAAAGTAAACCAAGTCATGTGAATGAACAGTCAGCAGACACTACAACACATTCTGGTGCACTGAACCCAACTCGTTGCTAGGCCGATCTCACATATGAAACACAGTTTGAGAACGGGGTAATATTGTGAGTTCAAGGACTCACAATTATTAAAATGACAACATGCATTTCAAAGAACTCAACAACCCCTCAAACAAAATAAAATTCAACATGATTTCCCTTATTTGTCTGTTTTTCTTGAGTATGCCACTTTTCCTCAATTAAGTAAGACACACTTTAATTGGGATTTTTAAGCCTGAAATTTTGATGAAATCCTTTCCCTAAATGCAACGAAATTTTCATCAAATGAACTGTACTGTAATGCTTTAAATGTATGAGAGGCACCAAAATTCAAATTTGGGCACTGGTGCATCCTGAATATAACTGATTTTGAATTTTTATGAAATCAATTTTGATAAACTGATCTCTGATGAAGTATCAATAAACTAAATTTTGTAAGTGAGGTACTCACCCCAATTCTTGTAGAATGCAAAACTCTAATACTCTAAATCAGTGTTTCCCAGCAGTCATTGGACCATGCTGGTCCACAGAAGTTTTTGCTGGTCCACAGGAAGTGTTGTCAATCATAATAAATGTCTCAAAACTATCAATGAAGGACCTTACAGTTGTCAGGGGCTCTCATGAGGCCTCTCTGGCAAAGATTTGTGTTTCACTTATTTAGATTGTAAGAGAGAGGGAAAACACAATTGGCTGTTTGCGGCCTAGGTCTTGAACACCTTTACCTGAATTTATGTCTCCTTTCAACAATGTTCAAAAATAGTCAGCACACACAAAAATGTTAGGTCTGTTCTCTCCTGAGCTCAGAATGGAAGTGACTCCTTCTTCTCACGAATTTCAGCAGGTCCAGGTCCTCCCCAGTGGAAAGTTAATATTCACAGCTTTCCACTGGTGTGTGTTCAATTGTTCTGTCCACAAGTCCAGTTAGATCCATTTGATCAAAGGGCTGATTCACACAAGTGGAATAAGTCCTGAAGATCATTATCTCCAAGGCTGGTCTGTTGATGGTTATATAAAGAAGTATGTTTTTTTCTGATTGTATGCCAGGTTGTACTCTGCTGTACCTCCTTTACTTGGGTGACATCTAGTTGGCCTGAGTTAAACGGCACGTCAGTGGGCAACATCTAGTCAACCCGTGACAACAACGTCTTTGCCTGAAATTTTTGCGCAAGACAATTGCAGTTAAAATTACCTCAAAAAAGTCAAAAATTGGCTTTTCTCACATGTAACACTTCAGACAAATTTTTACCTGAAGAAAAACAGTTTTTACCTGAAGGGTTGAGGTCCTCAGCAGAACCCCTGACAGTACTTGTGTATTAATGCAGTAAATTTTATTATTTTTCACAGGTTCTCATCCGGGGACTTGTCCGCGGATGGGGAAGAAGACACCCGCGAGGAGGCGCTGGCGGCAGCTCAGCAGCCTGGCGTCCCTGATGGAATCACCAATAGGTACGCCACCGGCGCCGGTGACCCTCAGCAGCAGCAGCAGCAGCAGCAACAGGCGCCAACTGGCCCGAACGGGGTGCCAGCTGGGCCACAGCAGTCGTCGGCCATCAGACCAGGCTACAACCGGGCTGAGTCAGCACAGCCCGATTTGTCCCTCAATTTGCGCCAGCAGCAGCATAGCAAGACCATCAGTGCCCCAACGTCGCCATCTAGGTGAACAAATGTGCAACAACGGTTCAAAAATGACCTCTTATGCATATGATGATGATGAACAGCATGGGACCTCGAGATGTGGACATTCTTATGGTGCATTTCCAAAGACTTGAATGGGAATATTTTCAAATAAATTATCCCCCTGCATAAATGAATAGTTGAGGAAAAGTCCTTCTTCAAATTATTGAATAAAATATTTTTCTGAACTTCAAAACCCCGAAAAAAAAATGTACAGAAGAAAACCACACAGAATCTGATCTTTTGGCATCAAAAGAAGCTAAGAACAAGAACAAGTATAGCATTAATGACCATGATAGCAAAGACTAAAAAAACCCCACAGAAATAGCCTGTTTGTATGATGAATAAGATAATTTTACTATGCAATTTTTTTTAACATTTTAACATGTAAATACAGTCATGAGTCATATTTCAAGTCACAATTTCTCTAAGTTGAGTATCATTTTGCCTTGGACTTACATGATTTAATTTTTATTTGGTGTTTCATGGAAGAAACATTCATCAGAATTCCATGAAATAAAAGAAAAATAATTGTCTGCCAATTGAAACTGATTCAATCAATACATTTCAGCTCAATAAGTACTTTTGGAGAATTGATTATACTGTACCTCTGTAAAGTGCATTGAAATGTTGGCATTCTCTGTAAAAAAATAAAATTCAAGTGAAAAATAGAGAAAGAAGTACCTTATTCTATGCTGGAGGCATTTTTTAAAAATAAGCTAAATGAATAGTAAAAGGTTCAGAGAAATGCCAAAGAATTTTTCTTACATAGATCTTATGATAAGGAATATCTGTTTCTTATTGTAATTTGACCTGAAACTTGTTTGCAATTTTAGCCCTCAATGTCCACATCTTGAGTTAGTGTCCGCATGTTGGTCCTTTTTATATGCATTTTTATAGGATCTGTATGTCAAATTGTCCACATTTCATGGTATCTGCATGTGGTGGTCTCACTGTTAGCTGAATTTCTTCAAGAAATATAAAAATGTATAAGAAAGAAAGTTTCTAAAGTTTTCCAGGAATTTTGGAAAGGTATTTGTAACTTGAGTCTGGATATTGGGGGTAGATTTTTTCAGTTCTAAATGTCTTTAAATCAAGTTGTCCATGTTTTTTGGTGTTCATACTTTGGGGTGCTCTCAGTGTATGAATTTCCTCCACTTCACAATTAAATTTAGGGTGAAAAAGGGTGGAGGGGAGGATGTTGGTAACACTTCTCAAATCTTTTGAATGCTGACTAGCAGTACATAAAGCTTTTACAGTACAATTGTGTTACAACAAACTCCCATCAGGGACCTGATAAAAATTCCTTATCAGAAAAAATGCATTGCATCAAGATTTGTAGTTTCTAACACACTCATGCTTGAAATCATGTGAGAAATAGGCAAGAAATACTGTAAAGTGCTTCCAAAACATCAAATTCATCACCTATCATAATTATTGAGTATTCATTATTATTTTACACTGCTGCCTTAGTCTCATTTGAAATGTACAGAGTCCAAGTGACTTACTGAGTCATATTAGAATGATAAAAGGTGCATGTTCCTCTGAAAAAAGGAAATAAGTGAAACCCTTCTTCTTCTTCTTCTCATACAGAACTGGTGGGCAGAGCTTTTTGCAAAAGATGACCAATTTGACCAGGGATGTGGTTGGAAAAGTGGATTCAGTTGCCAAAGGAGGTGCTCCTGGGTACAACAGAGACCGCTGCAAGATCCTGCTGGTGATTGATGACCAAAACACTGATTGGTGAGGCAAATTAGTTAAAATTTGAAACATAACTGTGAACTTATATCTCAAGGATTTTCATCCAAAAAAAAAAAGCTAAGAGTTACTGATGAATGTACAAAATTTGATTCCCTGTCTTCTGCCAGTAAAGCATTTCACACAGTGTGGAAACCATATTTCAGTCCTTTTCAAAGCATTTGTTGTCCCTTTTTTGTGTCATTTGCAATATACTGCATGGACATGCTTTTTCAGCATATCTTTTGAAAAATGAAAGGAAGAAATTGCTTGGTTCAGCACTTAGCACATGCCTTTGAGATACAAAAAAAAAATGAGGTGCATTCTCATTTGAGATATACAGTATTTTAAATCAGGAATGTACTTGAAGTCAAAATAAAACCCCCTAATGTTTCACTGCAATGAGTTCTTGTTCATAACTTTGACAACCACATAAAAATCATTTGTTTGTTAGTGCATTTGTTTCTGACATTTTTCATTTTGATGTTAAAGGTCCAAGTACTTCAGAGGCAAAAGGCTTCCTGGAGACTATGACATCAGAGTGGAACAGACTGAATTCAAGGACATCTCTGTGAGCTCTACATCTGAACTTGGCACCACTGTGTCCATCACTGGCTTCAAGGCAGGCTCCAAAACTGTCAGGCAAGCATCATCTCAAAACACAACCAACCCTTGCTTCAGAAGGACTCATTGAATTCCAGTCATTCAGCATTTTATTGAAACTTCAACTTTTGTGGAAAATTTCTTCCCAAAAAAATTTCATTTACTGAAAAGCATACTGCTTATAACATTCCAAATTTAAAATTTGTGTGGGTCTGGTGCAAAAAGAGAACATTAGTAGGATATTCCAGTCAGTATCTTGAATGGAGTCACACATTATAAGCACAACATCATCATCACATAAATGATTGAGTGAACTCACAAGTGCTCTAAATTCAGTATAGTCAGAACAATACAAGTGTGATGGTACAGTACCTTGCAATTTGACCTCTCACAATTTGACCATCCATGACATTTTATTTTTGAATTTTCTGAAAGGTTGACTTCCAATTCAACCTCTGCCCTGCAATTCAGTCTGCTTTGGTCACTTTTCTTGAGTTCTTGTGCTGTTCTTGCTTATTTTTACACAGTGTCCTACTTGAAATTCAATTTTTAAGAAATGGATTGCTGTCAAATTGTGGGGTACCACCTGTATATGAATACACATTCATGGCCATTTTGAGGCAATGAGTGACAAAGGTAGTTCTTCTTCAAGGGTTGACTGTACAGTCAACCCCTGCAGAGTGGACTCAATTTGTGCAACAAACTACCATATTTACTCAAGTTACACGTGCACCTTTTTTCCCAAATTTCAGAAGAAAAAAGAGGGTGCGTGTCATAAGCCAGTAAAAAATTTTCAAGAAGTTTTAGGAAGTTATGTTTGCATTATACTCAATTATAATGGAGAAATTTGGAACAATTATAACAAGAAAACATTTTTGCATTGAAAAAATTGAAAATTCATCAGATCTTTGTTCAATTCATGCCTAAAGTCACATTTTTTTTAATTTTATGGTTTTAGATTCACTAAAAATTGGGGTGCGCGTCTTACTTGGGGATAAATTTTTTGCAAAATTTTCAACTGAAAAACCCCTGTGCATACCTTACTTGAGGGCACGTGCTGGTACTCAAGTAAATACGGTAGTATGTTATGTGAAAAGTCTGTTATGCAAATTCAATTATTGAAAACGTTGAAATTTTGACTTTTCACAAATCATTTTAAACCAACAGAAGTCTGTCAGGTGGATTTTTTCATTAGGCAGGTGGAAAAACTTCCTCCAGAGGCAGTCTGTTAGGTGAAAATCCCTTAGGCAGGAGTTGACTCTATTAGTGATGGAAAAGTTAAGCACCATTGCCCTTCCCATAGTCAACATTTGAAGACTGGCTAAATTGAAGCTTATGCCTCACCCATACTGAAGACATGAAACCCTTTTTGATTTTCAGGACAGTGAAGCCAGACTATGTGCTGATAAGACAAAATATGAGAGATGCTGGAGAAGACTACAAGAACATCCTGCTGGGACTCAAGTTTGGTGATGTGCCTGGGCTGAATTCCCTGGCTTCCATTTATGCATTCCAGGACAAGCCCTGGGTATTTGCACACTTGCAGGACATTCAGAGGAGGATTGGGAAGGAGAACTTTCCTCTCATCCAGCAAACCTACTTTCCTAACTGCAGGGAAATGGTGTGAACTTGGATTGTTTGTCTCTACATAAAGATCACTAAAGATTTGCTTTTCTTTCTAAATTATTTTGGTATCTATCAAACAAATAAATGAGCCAATGCAATGGAGACACTGTAAAAAAACACTGTACAGTATTAAAATTTTATTCCAATTCATTGTCAAAATCAGGCAATTGTGTGATGCTTCTTCATTCATGAATTGTCCCCTCAACTGTGCATAACTGTAAAGTAAAGGAATATTGTATACTTGCTTTTATATTTGCCTTTTCAAATCTTTTGCATCCCAAAAAGCCAACTTCTGTGGTTGGTTTTACGTGCCAAAGTTATTTTCTGTGTTTTTCAGTGAATAGACATTTTCATTGAATGTCTTGCAGGACTATTTCTAAACATGTGAAGTGATTTAATGATTCAATATGTTTCTATTCAAGTCTATGTGAAAATGTGATAAAAAAGGGCAGTAAATCTGGATCTTGAGACTCCATTGTTATTTAAAATTTAATGTCATGTTTATCTAAGCTTCCTGATGAAAACCTCTGAGAGTTGTAAAATAATATGGGAGTTTATTTCAAAACTTTGTTTGAATATCATATGATGTGTGTGATTTTTCTTTTTTACATTCTTGCAGATCACAACACCCAAGTTCCCAATAGTACTGAAGATAGGACATGCTCATGGAGGCCTGGGGAAGGTGAAGGTGGAAAACATGTCAGATTTCCAGGATCTGACAAGTGTTGTAGCAGTGGCCAACACTTACTGCACAATTGAGCCTTATATTGAGTCACGCTATGACATCCACATCCAAAAGATTGGCACCAACTACAAGGCCTTCATGTAGGTGCTTTTTGAGAGAACATTTCCCTACTTTTTTCAAGTGCTGTGATTTATATTTGTCTTTGTTCATCATTTGAACATTGTTGGGTGTAAATAGCCACCAAAGGAAGAAATAATCAATGCTTAAATCAATAAGTCCTTGTTTTGTGACTCAATACTATAAATAAAATCCATTGAAACAATTTTGGGGAAATACTTTTCATGCATAAAAAATGCAATAAATTAAAATTTATTGGCTGCTGTTGAAGCCAATTCCAGGAATTTTCAATTTTTTGTTTTCCTGGGTCTCCTGAAGAGCATAACTTGGTGTGATTCCCCAAAAACTTTCTCAATTGATAAAATCAGTGAAATAATTCTCCCAATATTGATCCATAAAACAGACAGTAGTTTAGAAACATGACTGAAATGTCACTGAGCACATTTAACTTTCTCAACAGCCAACCCCAACCATTAGAAACTACTGTATGCTCAAGTGAAGTATGTGGAACACTTTTTGAATCCACTGGTTTTTTCTGTTTATAGAAAGGACAATCTCAAGATTTTTTTCCCCTGATATTTGGATTTAATTTTGTGGAATTTAGGAGGAAATCCATGTCTGGGAATTGGAAGACCAACTTGGGAAGTTCCTTGCTGGAGCAGCAAGAGGTTCAGGACCGCTGGAGGATGTGGGTTGATGCAGTGTCCCAACTGTTTGGGGGACTTGACATTTGTGCCATTGAAGCAGTTGTTTCCAAGGATGGAAATGAGTACATCATTGAGGTATACAGTACATTGAACACCTTTGAGCCACTGGAAACACTTGATCAGAGGCAATGACAATGAAAGAGATAAATTTGTTGTGCAGTTGAACCATAACCCCCACAAGTCAAGTGCCATATATAAAGCTATGATAATGATATTTTTTTCAAGTCACAAGCTGCTTTTGTGTCATATAACTATTTGTTGTGCATTGAGAGACATCTATGTCTCTATAATATTGATACCGGTGAACCTCAAAAACTCAAACCTCACTAAATTAAATTTTTTAAAGTCCATGTCAGAATTCCCTTGGAAACAATGCATTGAAAACCTCCCTAAATAAGGTTAGTACAGCCAGAGGTACCTTGCAATTTGACCTCCTGCAATTTGACCATCCTGCAATTCAGCAGTTAAATTTGCTGAACAGTTTGCTTGCTTGAAATTCAACCCTTTCCTACAAATTCAACCTGCATTGGCCACTTTTTTGCATTTTTGTACTGATCTTTTTTGAATTACACAAAGTTTCTTGCAATTTTACCATTGAAATAAGCAATGTTTGGGCAATTGAACCCTGTTGCCTTCAAGTTGAGCATCATCCTATCAACTGCATAATTCATAATTTAGTTTTGCACTCTGAAATATCACTGTTTACAACTTCCTCCAACCCTCTTTCTTTTTTCAAGCCAAAAGTAGTAGTTTCCCTATGTTGAATCCTCACTAAATTGAATCTGCGATGGTCCCTTTCAAGTTTATTTGAAAAGGTTCAAGTGTAGCACTTTCTTAAGGCAATGAAAACAAATGCTTATTGGCTTCTGAATAATTTTTTTCTGACAACTATAAAATAAAATTCTTATTCTACTAAAAAAAAACCAACCAAAGTAGCCATGGGACACAAGAATTATGTCTAATTTATTTTCCCTAGGTGTAATATATATCAGCTTTGTTTTAATTTTGTCATTTTTGGCCTCCAACAGAAACTTGCATCATGTTGGTGGGGTTTCAAAGATAAAATTAGTTGCCAGGAGTTTATGTCAGTTCCAATAATTTTAGAGGGTAGCATTTTAAGGGAATTTGCAATATTTGTTTAAAGAAAGACTTGTTTTTCATTATGATTTTGTGGTTGTCAAAGTTGATGGCTTACTGATGGGGATCTTGATAGGCTTCAACTGTTCTTAAAACTCATTTAATCATCATTGATTGCTTCGTTTCAATTTTTGCAGGTGAATGACAGTGCCTTGTCACTGTTTGGAGAGTCTCAGGAAGAGGACAGGAGGCACATTGCAGAATTGGTTTTGTTCAGGATGCAGGTAAGCTACTCTGAAAGAAATTCAAAACCTTGAAATGGCAAAAAATAATGCTCTTCTGCGGCAGAATTATAGTTGCTTATCTGTTCTTTGTTTTGTTCACTGTTACCATTTGAGGATAAAAGTGTATATAGAATTACATTCAATAGGCCAGAATGATTTCTCCATTCTTCAAAATACAGAAGCTACCACCTGAATTGTTCAAGTAATTGAAAACATCTGGGAACAGGTTAAAAAACCTTATTATTGTGATTGAATTTTCTCATTTTGGAAAAAAGTTGTAAATTCATTGTTCATGCATGCACATCTTTTCTTTAATGCCTCTCTTTCTTGATTACCTTTTTTTAATTAGGAAGGTTTTAAAGTATTGTACAGTGAGACCCTCTTTTGCATCAAGTGGCGGTGCCAGGATTCTTTTGCAGGCTTTTGCATTTTGGTTTGACCAAAGGTCACTGAAATGCAGCTTTAGCTGAGTAGCCAAAGTTGGAAAAAAGCCTGCAAAAAGAAAGTTGTTGTCCTGATAATTCCCTTGATGCTATAATCCTTTGGCAGGGATGAAGAAAAAAATATCACCCAACATTAACTTTTTTCTTGTGCTTTTTTTTTTTT
>CAJPEX010000858.1:0-77137 GCA_905338405.1 Notodromas monacha
ACCCGTGGACCGAAATGCATTTCCGTGGCTTCTGGCTGGTTTCGATTGGGTTCTTCCTCATCGGAAATTGAAGGGGAGTAATAACCCGGGTGAACCTGGTTTGCGGCCCATTTGTTGTGGTATTTGGTTGTGATGGACCCGGATGTCGCAGAAATGTTTCATGCAGCATCGATTTTCCAGTTCAGAGTGGTTCCTGATAGCCGTTCGCGTGGGAAGAACCTGCAGGTGACAAGCTGTCCTGTTGCCGACCAGGGTTTTCCCTTTTTCATTTCTTCTTCTTTTTTATTTTTATTGTTTGTCCCACGAACAAATGCGCATCCTGGGGTACGTCTGGAGAAAGCTTTTTACGTGTACTGTGCTTCGTTCGGAGATTTTTCGCTGAAAATTGCATTGCTGCTGGGGGCCTGGGGAACAGGTTGCTGAGCGGAATCACTTTTTTTCTTTTCTTTCTTTTTATTGTGGTTCTGCTCGCTGCGAGTATATCTTCCCCTCTCACGATCCAATCATGCGAGTGCACCGGATCGGGGCAGGAATTCGTTGAAGTTTTCTCTGGGTTCCTTGACGGAATTTTCCGGAATAAAGTTGAAAGAACACTGGAGAATCCTCATCTGAATCCATGCTCTGTGGGTGTGATTTTTAAATCTAGCTCATTATAATTTTTTTTGTTTTAATGTCTGTATGCCTGAAGTATCCATTTTACTGAGAAAATTAAAATTGATCGTAACTTGAATTTTAAAATCCGAGATGCGGACCTAATTTGTGCATTGACCTCGTCCCTATGTCGGAACGTCTTCATGTCGGATCGCGTGTTCCCTTGGACTTCAATGGAAATCTATTCAATCGGTTGCCCTGTTTATCAAAAATTAAGGGGGAAGGCCCCCAAAAATGAATAAAATAAAGTTTCTCAATTCGAGATATAAAAAAAAGACTGCAGAATGAAACCACACGTAAACTGATTTTTTTTGGACACGGAAAGGAGCCCAAAAAGAAAAGCAAAAGCACAAGTTTTCCAATCCTGCGTAGAGCGGATCATGGAAAAAACTCAAGAAACATGAGCACAAAAGCCTGTTTTGGATTATAAATTATGGTTCATACTGTAAACTGCATAATAAATTTTCGTTCAGTACAATACAGTATATGAATATATTCAACCTCTTTGAGTCAAATTTCAAGGGACCAGCAAAAAATTCTGCTTAGGGAGGTTTTAAATTATAGAGGTTTGAGCTGAAATACAAAGCTCTTTTGATCTGGGTAACAGAAAATTTGCCCAAAATTGTAAATGGTGGTATTCTGGTGCTTAAATTGCTTCTTAGATTAGTTGAAAGGATGCTGAACTTGTAGGCAGGGTTTCATTTGCCAATCAAGTCTTCCTTTTGAAGCACATCAATTTCAGTTTTTATTGCTTTTTTCTTTCTCGTGCAAAGAAAATAATAGCCAACAGGCCACAGAAAATTTAACTCGCGGAGGTTCAAGGGGGAAAGCCTTAGGCTTAGGGAGGTTTTTAATATATTGTCTATAAGGGGATTCCGATGGGGAACTGAAAAAAAAATTTGACTTAGGGAGGCTCGAGTTATCAAGGTTCACCTTTACAGTACTGTAAAATTCTCAGTCTTTTTAAGACATACAATTTTGAAAAATGGAAATTTTCTATTTGTCTAGTAATGTTGGTCAAGTTTCTGTATAATGATAAATTTTCCAGGTGTGAAGAGGCCTTCATTTATTTTTTGAAGTTTCAACTTAAGTGTTCCTTTGTGTTGGGGCATCTGCATGTTGGTGCCCCACTGTATTCAGTTTTGAGGAATCAGCCAGGAGACCAATTGTCTCAACGCATCCTGCGGAATAGCCGGAACTTCACCATGAATTGTATCTGGATCCTGATTTTTGACTCGGAAATCTTCCGGAATTCTGGGTTCAACCCCTTTTTTAAACATATATCAAGACTTGGGGAGGGTTGAATAAAATCGAATTTCTACAAATGGTTTCCAATTTGTTGCTTCAGTATGATTTTGCATGCATCGGTGCTACCAAAAAATAAAACAAAAGTGGCAACAATTTCCGCCATGATGGAAACTTCACTGGCACTGGAAATGTAGAAAATGTAGCCTGAATAAAAAAAAACCCGCAATATTCCAAGAAGTAATTTTCAATTAATTTTAGCATCTTCCCAGCAAGAGAACCTTCTTTATTGACACATCATTGTAGATTTTTCCTCTGAAATTTCAAAACATAGAAATATCGACGATTGACCGCAGCCAAGTTTTTTCTAAGTGGTACCTATGAGCGCGTGATTATGATATTCAACCCTGAATTTAGTGCCACCCTGGATTTAGTGCCACCCTGGCTTATTGCCACAAATTTTACCTGAACAAATCTCCCTCTACAATATTGTGTTATTAAGGGAAACCCCAATTAAAAATATGGTAAACAACAATGACCAATCTTTTTATGCCCTTTTAAATTTTGCCTTTGAGATGTTCTTCCATAATTGTTTCAGACTGCATGATTTCTATTGAATTGATTACCTCTTATGATTCTTTCCCCTCATCTGTTCAGCATGTGCCCTTTAAAGCTGGTGCAAGGAAAGTTATCAACTTTTCAAATGACAGATAAAGTGGAAAGGGTTGTAAGATTTACTTGCTCAATATTAATATGCTGGGTTCCACTGAAATGATGCTCTGGAATGCTAAGTTATCATATTCCTCACACCAATATTTCATTGAAATGAAAGTGCAAATAATTGCATCATTCCCTCTTGTAATTATATTATTCTTTTATTTTCTTATGTTGGATGATATATTTGTAATGTTTTCATTCAAGAAGCAATTCTATTTTTCAAAGTAAACACCACTAAAATTAATTTGCTTGTACTGTATTCTTAACTCTGAAAATGCATTGAATTTTTCAAAATTTGACGTAGGTACAGCTCCATTTTATTCAATTTTGATGGCCCACATCCCCTGTAGGTTGGAATTTATGGTATAATCATTTCTTGTGGAGGATTTTTGCCATTATTGCCAATTCTCTTTTTTTATATCCCTAATTTAGTGCCACCCTTGCTTAGTGCTACAAAATGTCCTGGGACGGATGGTGGCACTAAATTGGGGTTTGACTGTATTTTATATTATGTACATCAATTCTCGATTCGTTTTCCATTTTTTCGTATTTTATGTAGCTACTGATTTGAAAAGTGCAGAATGAGTAAAGAATAATTGGGGGCGAACCAGGACATTTTGATCACATTTCCTCATTGCCAAACCACAGAGCGCATGTGGAGAACCTAAATTTAGGTTGAAAGCTACCTAAATTGCTGTTGCTTGTCGGCATATTTGATGCTGAAATGGGAGTTTTCCGAGGTGGAATTTTTTTTGTAAATCGATCGTAATTCGGAAGAGAAATGAGAGTCAATTCCATTTGAATTGGGCAGGGCTCTTTTTTTGGTGAAACTCATGTGGCACAATTCTCTGTACTTGTATGAAGGCTTTTTTTAAATGTGCTGTGTTTCGTTTTGCAGGTTAATACGGGTAGTCTCCTTAGCGAGTTGAATAAAATCGAATTTCTATAATGCACATAATTTTGCGATTTGGGAAGCGTCTTTGTGATGGATGCTTCGCCAAAAAGAAAAAGAAAATTGCGTGTTTCTCTAATGGTCATCGGAGACCGGAACTACATTTTTACGTACAGTACAGTACTTTTTCTTGCCCGCGTGTCAAGTCGTTGTATATTTTTTGAGAGGACTCGTGAAGCCGGTTCGTGAACTCCGTGGTCATTAGTCGGTACACGAGTGCTTTGGGCCTAATGGAAGTACAGTACATATAGTACAGTACAGTCGAGTATGCCGATATTGATGGAATTCTTGTGTTCGTTTGTTTCAGCGTCGCCGCGAACGAGGCCAAGTCGAGCACGTTTGCGTTCATCGGACCTGAGAAGTACAATTCCTGGGAGACGTCCAACGTGATGTACGTCGGCACGACGTTCACCAACCTCGGCGACTACCGCCACGACGTGCCGGCCATCTCGTCGCGGCGCCTCTACAACATGGACTACGCCGAGTACTCCTTCTCCAAACAGTCTTTCGCGCGCATCGACGTCAAGTACCGAGACCACTTCACCGTCCGCTACGTCTACGGCTTCAACACGTCCGACTACGCCTACTTTGTGACTGTGCAAAAGCAGTCGCATTTGCCCGGCGACGAAGAAAAGGGCTACGTGTCACGACTCGCGCGGACGTGCGTCTCGGACGCCAATTACGACTCGTACACGGAAGTGAGCCTCGAGTGTCGCGTCCCGAAGGACGCCACGAGCTACAATTTGGTGCAGGCAGCGACGGTGGGACGAGTGGGGGCGTCTCTGGCTGCGCAGCTGGGGCTGGAACCCGGGGAACCCGTGCTGGCTGCCGTGTTCGCGCCGAGCCAGGGCCACTCGTGGGACCGGGTCGGAGGTGCTTCCGCGCTCTGCGTTTACCCGCTTGGCCAGGTGCAGGCCAAGTTCAATGAAAACGTCCACATGTGCTTCAACGGGTCCATGAAGTATCGCAACATGGGCTACATTTCTGGCCAGGTTCTGGACGGAGAATGTCCAAAGGCCGGGGTGAGTGATTCCGGTTCTCGTTGTACAGTACTGCATTTTACGTATGTTTCGTATACGTGCGACAGAAAAATTTAGATTCATTGATGAAACGAAGGTTTTGGGGACATGAGAAAATTTTTCAAAACCAGACCTGCTTATAAATCAATTAGATGGTGCTTTTTCTTGGAGTTCTCAGATTTTTTCATTATTATTTCAACGTCTGGGCGATCTTTTGGAAAAAATTAAGATTCAATCATGCATGCCATCAGTTGTACAAATTTCTCAAAAATGGGAGGATGATTTCATTAATTGCAACTTCAATCCTTGCTGCAAGAACCAGTCAGATTTCTGATTGGAAGTTTCGGACTGTGTTTGCCGTAGTCGAGAAATTTCAGCGTCGAGAATCTATTCAAAATTCCGAAAAAAAGTTTTTTTTTAATCCTGTACTGGAATGGGGAAGTTTATCATGACGGGATCGTTTCAACATGTACAGTACAGTACTGTACTCGAAGGGCTTTCCGCAGGGGCTTGAGAAAAAGTTCTGCTTCCCTGAAAAAAATGTTGCAATGGTATTTGATGTAACGAGATTTTACTGTAATGTACACTGCAAGTTTTTTTCTCTTCTCTTTTGTCATTATATTTAATTTTTAATAGTTTGAGTGCCGTGTCGGTCTCGGTTCCCTTGTTCGTGGGCGCGTTTCGGGGCGTTGTTATTGGAAGAATGTGGAACTCTCCCCCCCCCCCTTCTCCATCACTCCCCCCGTTCCCAGTTCTCCGCGAGGAGCCCGCCGGAACATTTTTGGCATTCCCCCCTTCATCCCACGTTGCTTGGCTACCCTCGCTGCCACCGCCATGAAAAACATCACTTATTTTTTTTTCTCTCTCCTTGGAAGCGGACAGCCATGGGCGGCAGCCGTCCTGGTTGGTGGATACTAATTAGAGATGGATGAAAAATGTAGAAAAAATTATGAAAAAAGGCGAGAGACAGTGTCAGTCGGGAAATTTGAATCTTGATAGGTCAGACGCATGTCTGAGGAAATTGCTACTGTTTTTTTTTTTTTCAAACCATGATAGTCGAGGCGATCACGCGGTGGAAGGGATTGACGGTACGAATTGTTGTACTGTACTGTACAGTAGTAACCTGTATGGCGTAGGTCTAGACAACAGTTCATGTTCGCTTTGTGAGGAAAGAAATATTTCGTTGTGCTGAGCTTCGAGACTGTCGCTTGTTGACGAAATATTTTTCCAGTAAAATGTAACAATTATTTCACACTTTGAAATGCAGCGGACTGTCCGTGTTCTGTTCGATTTTTTTTTCGTTCGGCCGAGTCCCTGAAAAGGTAACGTATCATACAGTACTGTATTTCCATTCAACTTCCGTATTTTTGGTTTATCTTTCATGATTCCGGAGATTTCTAGTTTCTGATAGCTCGTAAATTTATTTTGCACATCCAGTTTCAGTTTCATCGGGATCAATTCAGGTCGTAGCCGAATAAAATGTTTATTATTTATGAATATCCGCTGAATTGGATTTGAAATCAATTAGTATTAGAATGTAGTCAAACCTCTCTTAAGTCGAACTTCACGGGACTAGAATAGATTGAGTTTGGGAAACGAAGCTTTTGTAGAAGAATAATAGGGGGATATTGTATTTGATGATATTCTAAACCTGAAATATTGCATCTTAAATGAGTTCGACAGAATGCTGACCTTGGGGGAATGGGTTCGTTTGCCCAATGGGTCTGTAACTTTCAAAATGCATCAAGTAACATTTCCATAGCTTTTCTTTTTCCTGTGTGAATAAAAGGCTTACAGAAAATTTTGGCATATACAGGATGTTCAAAACCTCCCTTCGTAAAAAAAAATGATATTGGAGGTATTTGACTGAGGAATGTTTGAGTTATTGAAGTTCAACTGCATTTTCTCTAGTACAGTACTGTAAGTGTCATGCTTTGGCAACCATATCTGCGCTACCCGGTCCCTCTGTCCCGCTTCAAAATTTTATGAATGGGTTCGTGCTGAAAGGGCTGATCCGTAACGTAACTTAATGATTGAACATCAGCCGTAGCATGAACTTTTCAAGAAAGTCCGACTGCGAACGTGTACAGTGGGAACTACTGTAACCGCGGCGTACAGTACAGTAGTTGGACGTATTTTTTGCCGTGGCGGGTTCCGGGAGGCAACCAGAGTTGTGGTGTTTTCGTTTGACGTGGTTCGGCTCCTCCCTCCCCTGTCTTCTTGCTGTTCCACGGCTTCCCCCCTCATCCAGCCGGGGGTGGGGTTGACAGCGTGTGTAAAAGAAACTAGTGGGGATGCGAACGAGTCGAAGCACTGGGGTAAGTTCAACAACTCGTCCGGGGATGAAACCAATCCACACGGAGGTGCGGGGATTTTACCCGAAACCATTCCCCGTGCTTTTATTGCGCTCTGTCAACCACCGTGTTTATCACAGCTGCGGAACCGAGAGGGGGAATGAGTTTGGGAGGGGAGAAAAACATCCCGGGTGTTGGTTGTTTTGAATCACGTTTGTGGAAGACACCAAGTAAGCAGTGGAAGAAACGAAAACAGGAAAGGAGGCTGGCTGGCAATCGCTCATTTCGGATCGGATTTATAGAATTACGAAAACTTGGCAACACTTTCGTAAGCCTCGCACGCAAAAGGAAGATAGAGTATTCCATTCAAGATGTATATTTTGCGTGGTTCCATACATGAATTACAATTTCCGAATTGGTGTTGAGGTTATTGAAAAAGTGGTTTATACACAGTCAAGGCTCTCTGAGGGAAAAGCAAAAGAAATCACTGAGGGATTTTTTGAGTTCGGGAAGCAGGCATTTTTTATGTTTTTGAAAAAATGTGGAAATGCATGCAATTGCGTCATGGTAAAAATCGTTGATATTTTGGGACTCAAGACACTAGATTATGAGATTATACGGGATTCTGAGCTTGAAAACAGGGTAAAGTTGCCCACTTAGTCATTCATTTCCTTTCGGAAAAGCCTGTACAGTTAATGAGTAGATTATCATTGTACAATACAGTCAAACTTCTTCATGTCGAACTTTCAAGAACCGGTTGATCATTTTGACTGAAGGAGTTTTCGTGTTTAGAAGAAGAAACCTTTTTGTAGAAACACTTTAATGAAATTACAGCAAGGTAAACGTGTTGATCTAGGACTCAAACCACTGCATAAATGAGATAACATGATGATGAACTTGATAGTCCACCTGCCCAATTAGTCATACAATTCCTTTTTAAAAATCGTCTAGTTTGATTTTTATTGTTCTACTGGTTCCTTTGTTCATCGGAATGCGGCAATACTGTAGCACAAAGGCCTAAAACAATTCGAGTCGTAGAGTTTTTTTTTTTTACAGAGGTTCGAGTTACAGAGCCTTTCAGTTAGGGATGTTCAGCTATCACTGTTTTGAAAGGTTTTCTGTCAGGGCCAAACAAAACCGACATAATGAAGTATTTGACTTACGTGCGAATTGGCGTTTTTGAGGCTCAACTGTAGTTCATATTTCAGTTTATACGCAAACTTTTCAATAGAATGGGATTTCTCATTTGAGGTTTAAAATAAAATTGAAAAAAAAAAAACATCCAATATCTTGGGGTAATTTTCATGGTAATGCGGAACATGAAACAATCATACCAAGTAACTAGGAATAAGAGAAAAAAGAAGGTTTTAGCAATTCAAATCCCTTGTAAAAGTTGTTTCAAAGAAAAGCAAAAGAAATCACTGAGGGATTTTTTGAGTTCGGGAAGCAGGCATTTTTTATGTTTTTGAAAAAATGTGGAAATGCATGCAATTGCGTCATGGTAAAAATCGTTGATATTTTGGGACTCAAAACACTAGATAATGAGATTATACGGGATTCTGAGCTTGAAAACATGGGTAAAGTTGCCCACTTAGTCATTCATTTTCTTTCGGAAAAGCCTGTACAGTTAATGAGTAGATTATCATTGTACAATACAGTCAAACTTCTTTATGCCGAACTTTCAAGAACCGGTTGATCATTTCGACTGAAGGAGTTTTCGTGTTTAGAAGAAGAAACCTTTTTGTAGAAATACTTAAATGAAATTACAGCAAGGTAAACGTGTTGATCTAGGACTCAAACCACTGCATAAATGAGATAACATGATGATGAACTTGATAATCCACGTGCCCAATTAGTCATTCAATTCCTTTTTAAAAATCGTCTAGTTTGATTTTTATTGGTCTACTGGTTCCTTTGTTCATCGGAATGCGGTAATACTGTAGCACAAAGGCCTAAAACAATTCGAGTCGTAGAGTTTTTTTTTACAGAGGTTCGAGTTACAGAGCCTTTCAGTTAGGGATGTTCAGCTATCACTGTTTTGAAAGGAATTCTGTCAGGGCCAAACAAAACCGACATAATGAAGTATTTGGCTTACAGAGCTTTGCGTTTTTGAGGCTCAACTGTAGTTCATATTTCAGTTTATACGCAAACTTTTCAATAGGATGGGATTTCTCATTTGAGGTTTGAAATAAAATTGGAAAAGTTTTGTAGGTTATAGAACCCCATTAAAAGTACCATTACGCCTTGTACTTTGTTAGTATGGTTCATTGATCCTTATTCTCTTTTTTCTTCCAAAATCGTTAAGTTTAGGGAACATTTTCAACAAAGTTCTTATTAAGCATAAAAAATCATATGCACAGCTAGTGTAAGCGTTCAGTTTGTTTTCAACTATTTGTGTGTGCGAATTTTTAAAACTGTTATGGCAGAAAGGGGATTCTTCCTCAAGTTCAGAACATTAATTTATTTATTAGCATGAAAATTATTTAAAACAATTATATCGGGTATTCATTTGCATTTTGCCGAAAGCAGCTGTTTGAAAAATCCTTTGTATACTGTAATGCTAAAGGGTCAAAATTATTAAAAAGTAGTTAGTAACTTCAGGTCCTTCTAAAGTGCTTCTTCAATCAAAACGTCCACCTGAGAGAACAGAGAGAGAGAGATGCTGCTTTAAAATCCATGGTCTTTTTTATGTATAGATAATTTTGTTGTAGAGAACACTTCAGCTTGGGGAGAAAACCAAGCCTATAAGACCAAAATAGATACGTTATGCAGAAAATTTTTTTTTCGAAAATATTCTTGTACAGAGAGTCCACCTGTGCAGGACTCAACCATGTCCTGATAGTAGCTTTAGAATGACTGTATAACCTTTCCAAAATAAAAATTATATAGTAGTACTGTATTCTCAAAATTAGGTGGAGGCTTGAGAAGTATTCTCATGTCAATGCATAAAAAAAGTTCACATGCAAAGCTAATCCTCACTGATTCGTCTTGTGTTCGGCATACCATTCGAATTGATAGTTCGATACCACCGTTGGTGTGATTTTGCGCGTACAGTACTGCTCTTATTATTTTTTCACAAGTATCAAACTTCGGTACTTCCCTGTTATCTCTGTACCTACTTTCCTGTTATCTCTGTACCTACTTTCCTGATATCTCTGTACCTTCCCTCTGACCAATTTAACCTGACCTAACCTAACTTTACCTAACCGCCTCCCAAAATCAGTTTCAGAAGAATGCGGAAAAATAAAATTCACAGTTTCTGGTGGATCATCGTGATTATGAACTCGTCCTAAAGATTTGTCTGGATGGTAGTGCGGTCTTGGAATGAGGTACAGAGATAACAGGAAAGTACCCAAACTTCTCTTAATTTTAGTGAATTACTCTCGGTCATCCGGAATGCCTGAAATAATGTTAGTAAAACTCGCTTTTCTTCTTTGAAAGAAATAAGAAGCTGAAAAATTCCTCTTTCGACGGTTTCTTTAGTTCGAACTCAGTTACTGTATGTGAATGGGTAATGTCTGCTGCTATATAGAGAGCAAGAACACTTTTGATTGCTATCCCGCGGAATAACATTTCTCTCGATTGATCTGAAGGAGTACAATGCCAGGATCGCTGCAATTTCTCGCCGTGTAACGGCCGACACTTCTCTCGTAATCTGTGCGCGGTTCTCATCTTCTGAGGAAATCTAAGGTTTTCCTGGAATGACTAGACCGTTCGTTCGTTCGTTCGTTCGTTTTCTGAACAAAGGTAGATTACGCTAGTTGTTCTGTCTTGATTCGAGTGATTTATTCCGCACTGTCCCTGGAAATTTGACGCATTACCCCAGCGCACTTATTCTGTCAAAATGAGCCGGACCGAATCGCACCACACCTGCGTTACCCTGAAAGTACTGTACTGTTCTCCGAGCGAAATATAATCGCCCTCGGATTTGCCCCCTGTAATGTCGAGACTTGGGATAAAATGAAAAAGAACCTGGAATTATCGAGTGAAGCTGATGCCTCGCTTTTTACGACCAGGAACCATTTATTCTTTTGTGTTTTGGTCTTACGGAGGCCAACGAACGTCTACCGAGAGAGAGGGAGTTTTTGAAGTGAACACCCCACCGATTATTGGCGAGAAATAGCGTGGATTTATTTGGCCGAGAAATTGTTCTGCTCGTGGAAGCAAAAGCTGCCATTTTGATATTCGTACGATTGAAAAATTCCACGTCGGCGTGTCGGCGCGTGCATTTTTTTTAGGTGCGAGTTAAATTCCCTCGCTTTTTGCCCTTATACTCTACTGTATTTGTGAAATTTAATTCTGCAGTTCTCGAGTTGCATATAAAAATACCGTATTTTCTAGAATCCCCCGAGCCCTCGATTAAGACAGGCAACCTATTTTTTTTTCACCCAAAATTTTGATGAAATTCTATCCCTGAGTAAGACGTGTACCGCATTTTTAGAGACTGAAAAAAAGCAATATTTCAAAAATACGAGTCACTAGAATTCGAATTTGAGCAAGAATCCAACCCGAATTCATTCGATTGTTTTGATTTTTTAAAAGTTCCTTTCAAAAATTTCCCATTATATTCAAAAGTGACGAGCACCTGAAGTCATACTATTTTTTTGAAATTTGTATCCCCGCCTATGACACCTCCCACAGGTGAACGTGGTATTCGAGGAAATACCGTAAAGTACTTTCATTTTTATATTATAGAAATAAGCTTTTCTGTATTTTCGTAACGCCGGATTATTTAGGTTGGACGAAAGGAAAGCAGTGGAAAGTGAACTCGTTTCTTCGCACCGAAGAAAAATTTCCCTTTCGTTCTCTTCGGTTTAATTTGAATTTTGATTCGAGATCGACTGCGATTTTCGGGTTCCTGCTGTTTGCATGCATGCGTCGACGGATGCGAAATTTGAATTTTGATGCTATGTTGATTTTTATTGTTTACTTTTGACAGACGACCGGGAATATATTGGACTTCTGCCTCGTGGGCTTGAAGATCTCGGGGATGACTCCCATAAGCGCCGACGCAGTGCTTCATTATACGACATCTTCCATTACATCCATCGCCATCACCGAAGTCCCCGTGGGTGGCCACACCGTCGCCTTTTTGGGAACGAGCGATGGCAAACTTAAAAAGGTACAGTGTGTGTTTTTTTTTAACGTATTTATTGAAGCTTATCCGAGTAAAATGCGTGTGTGTGTGTGAATGTATTAAGCCTTGGGCTTTTTTCGCTATGAGTTATCATTGTCTGAAGACAAATTTCTTTGATTAAAGTACCGTGATATCACTTGACTATTCCTTTTTTTTTTATCGAGGAAATTCGTTCTTGACTCACGTTTAAACTTTGATTTATCTGGTCAGCGTGCGTTCGTTTCATCGGGCTGAAGTTTTGATTTTTGCACGGGGAAATGTGGCCTGTATATTTTTACTCTATCGCTTTGTTTCTGTCCGAACATGTTGCGTACCATACTATAAAGTCTAGCTATCCAAGATTTGAACTACAGTTGATTCTTGAGCGTGTCAGTAATTTCACAAGATCATTGATCATTTTTCGTAGTGATTATTATTTTGTTATTTGAAAACATGTACGCGGTTATTAGCCCTGGTAATCAGAGTTTCGTTGTTCTGTGTGTGTCGTATTCATCCAACCTGATGTCAGGAAGTGTATTGCGCAAGAAAAAAAAAAACTCAGTTGTGTATTTTTAATGCGTAGAATGAGTGCACGATCTTGGTGAGGATGCGAGTGGAAGTGTGAAATAAGTTTTGGAGAACATGTACGGAAAGTTCACGAGAAGTTGTTTGAAACTGAATAAGATGATAGTTTATATGAAGTGCTTTAAAGCATTCTAGTGTCGCAATTCTTGTGTATGCATAAAGTACAGTACTGTACTTCACGAACAGATGGAGTCTAGAGTGACTCTGAGTCAAGTGTGAACTAACTTTGGAATCTATCCACGCGTAAAGAATTTGTCATTCGCATGGACGAAGTGAGACAATGTATCATGGATTGGATCATGAGTGGCTCTCAAGTTTCAACAGATTTCGACACATATATTCAACTTCATGATTTTGGGCTTGATTTTTGGTACAAGTGCGTCGAAGAAAAGCTTGCCAATTTTGTGGAGCTTTTCAAATTTTTTCTTCAAAATGAAAGAGGAAGACTAGGAGTTTTGCTCGGATGCCGTATCAATCGTTCTTAATGTACTGTAGTTCGCTTTCGTTCGTGCAGACCTATTTTTCACTCGAGATTAATGATGATCTTTCCAATGTTTTACCTTTTTGATCGACGAAAGGATATTAAATTTATCCTCGCCTTAAATTCATGTTTTTCATATCTTTTAATATCAGTAAAAGCACTTTATATTGAACTCTATGGACTTGGAGAACACTTTTTTGCATTATAATTCATAATTGTAAACAAAATTTGGAGTGAAATTTTGTTTGAATGAAGTATTAAATTTCAAGACTTCAACAGATGATTCAAGACTTGTCATAATTTCCAAGTCTCTCTGATGAAATGAAGAGGAATATTTTAAAATTCATAGTAGCCCTCTTTTGTTGAACCTGAATTTCTACACTAACGTACTGTTTGTCTTGAAAAGTGAAAAAGTAAATGTGGGAAAAATGCAGTATTTCGTATTTTCGTCCCAAATCAACTTATTCGTTTATACCTGATGTTTTCTTCAAATAAAGCATAGGAAAATTTGTTCAAGTTAAATTTTATTTGTAAGGAAGACACTCAATCTCGGATGGAGCTAGAACAATTTCAAGAAAAATCTTTCCTCTCGTTCATTTTTGAACGCTACCGTTTCTCTACAGTTAGTTTTGCCTCTTTGATGAAGCTGGAATGCTGCATCAGTTCCATTCTTACAATTTTTCTGCAATTTATTAAATGATCTCTAAATTCTTTGTATTGAATGTACAGCCTAATATGAGTTTCTTTGAAACGATATTTTTATATCATGGCTCCTATGAGGAGAAACTTCCTGTACCAAGACGAAATTCGTGACGACATTCCTTGTGACCGAATTTCACTATACAGTACTGTAATGTTGGTAATCAAATTTTTCCCGTCTTGAAATTCGTGTCTCTCCTCGCTTCGACAGGTGTTGTTGCAAAGTGGCTCCGAGGCGAAAGAGTACGAGGAGGTGGTGTTGGACCCCGGTCAGGGCATTATTCCAGACATGGCATTCGATTCCTCTCACGGATTCGCCTACATCGCTTCGTCTCGGAAGGTTTTCCGAGTGAAGGCGGAAAACTGTGCCAAGTACACGAATTGCTCGTCGTGTCTGGAGACGGGTGATCCCTTTTGCGGCTGGTGCTCCTTGGAAAAACGGTCAGTCACTCACTCACTGATGAATTTCTCCAACCATGCGTCCCTTATCGTGCCCGAATTTCATCACAGCTTCAGAGAGTTGTCAATCTTGTCTTGTCATCTTGGAAGGCTGTAAATTTTATTTTTTCAGGGATTTAGAATTCCTTTTTCGGCGCAACGCCAAAACAATTTTTTTTAAATGCGAAACGCGATTTCCCTTAGCGTTGCATTAGAATTAGATGAACTACTTATTTCGCTCCATATGCTCAGCAAAAGATCGTAAAAACTTCGAAAGCTGTATGTTTTTTAGTTTTCATCAGGAAGTTGTGAATTTTAAATTGAATAACATACAATTTTGGTAATCATGGCAAGTCGGTTCTCTGAACTTTCTGAATTTTATAGAAAAGAAGACGCGAAACGGTGCCTTCTATCGTTTCTTCTTCGTTTTTTGAAGTTCTGTGAGTTTGGTTGAAATGTGAACTTTTTTTTGCCCAGGAAATTCGTTTTGTGAAAAATGTTTGTTCCGCCAGACTCTTTTTTCCTATTGGAAAAGTTCATGGACATTACTGTACATGTACTGTATTAGTTTCCTGATCAGAATTGTTGGATGATTCAAGAACCGTAAGAGTAACTCATGAACACATAACGCTAATTATCTTTTACGGTAAGCTCAGGGGATAATCTTGAGTGCTTTGAAAAATTGACGTATGTCGTATTCAGCGATGCCGTAGGGTTATGTGACAACTTGTACAGCAACAACTCACACAGTTTTTTTCCACTAATTTTTCTTTTTTAATTTATGTCCTGGAAAAAATGTACATTTTATTGCATCTTATATTCTCCTTTGTCCTAAATTAATTGCATGAATTTACAAAATGGGGTTTGAGAACATAACATTTTTAAAAATACTTTTCAATCTAGTCAATGATTATTCTGATGCATGCTTTAATCCATGTTATTCCTAGGAATTGAGCCCCCAGTCATTTTTATGGCTCACAATTTTCACAGGGATGTTTGTGCGATGTTCAGTCTATGGACAAGAAATCCAAAATATTTTATTTCAAAATTCTGCAATTTTATACTTAATGTTTTTTATTATTTTCTTTTTGCCTGGGGGTTATTTGAATAGTTACGTACTTTTGTTAATCTCTGAGCCGGGCAGTTGGGAAGCATTTCCTCTCCAATCTGATAAAAGTTGGGCCCAAGGTATTCACTTTTCAATTCATCTGGTCTTCAAAATCCAAGGACTCCCACCTTCTCTGAATGCCATACAACTGATATGAAAGACCACCTCAATTTCATTTCACAATCATTTTTAAAGAACCCCTCTAAAACCATTGGAAATCCATTGTCCAATCAATGATATTTACATCAATAACTGGGTGGAAAAATTGCTGTGAGCCATAAAAATGACCAGGGGCTCAATTCCTAGACAGAACATGGATTAATGCATGCATCAGAATTATACTTGACTAGATTGAAAACACAAGTACAGTATTGACAAATTTAGGATGAACAGAATCCTGTTCCTTGGACAAATTTACCGTGGCATTTTTTATGTTCTCAGCCCTTATTTTTTAAATGCATACAATTAATTTAGGATGAAAGAGAATCTAGACACAAAAAGGGTATAAATTTTTGCCAGAACCTAAATTTAAAACAAATGAAAAAATAAGGGGAAAAAACTGTGTGAGTTGTTGCTGTGCAAGTTGTCCTGTAATCATGCCGTAGTGCGTATAAAAATTCCAAATACAGTACAATACTGTAATTTAATGAATTTTAGAAAATTGTTTCAGTGTTGTGGTCAACATCTGTTTTCCTTTCGTGCGGAAAGTTTCGATCATGTGCAATTTGTACGATTCTTTGGAGCGTTTAGAATTTCATTTTGGCTGTAAGCAGAGTGTCTCCATTCCGAGCAATACAAATCCAATCCTCGTGTTGTTGAATCCTTTCAAAAAGAGACCCCGAAAAGAAACCCGAGGAGAAACAGGGAGCTAGAATTTATATATACTGTATTTTTTGCGGGTGGAACGAGTTGAGTGCGTCGGAAATCTTACAAGAACCCTCGTTCAGTTGCGTCCAAAGAACTAGACGAGACAAGCTCTGGTTGGGCTGCCTCATTATAAGTGGGAGATGTTTTCTACCCTTGCACCCTGCCGGGACAGGGTTTCCCCGCAAAATTACTGGGGATAGCGAAGGTTCTACGGCGGTCAATAGGAGAACGTTCGGGAAAGGGGGGAAATTGCTGGGTAGGCTTCGTATGTGTGCCCGGCACAATTTGTGGCCACTCCGGCGGTGTTCTCTCTGCTTGAACGGAAAATTTATGGATGCAAATTTGATTCGCAGGAGGTTCGTTCTCGCTGTCGAGGAGAGCTTCGCCCCGTGCGGTCCCTGCAGTTTGCGTTAAACGCCGTCTTCGAATATTTTTTGTTTTGTTTTTGTTTTACGTTTCTGGGATTTAAACATAATCGTACGTGTTTGTTATTTTTCGCTCGATAGCGAATTGCGAATTCCTCTGCGAGCGATCTACTTGCATTTTTGCATTCCTTCCGCCTGTTCGCTTGCTCTCGCGAAATTCCGCACGCGTTGTAAAATTTAATTCATGTTGCCGATTTCCTTGAGTTGAACTGGAAGTAATGCACTTGTACGTGCGAATGGTCAACGTAATTTAAATAAAAGTGGATGGCATTGATCGACTAACGTGGAAGAGAATCCGATTATTCAAGTTGAATGATAATCAAGGAATTATTTGCTAGAGAAAATGTCGTTCAAGAAATGCGAGAAAAAATGAAACATTGCCGTGGAATAATATCCCTGACATCGTCGCGAATGCCGAGTACATTAGCCCGAATAATCCGTCACAACATTGCGGGTAACCCCTTTTTCCGACGATCTTTTCTTCCCCATGCAAATCAAATGACATCCCTTCAACATCCGTCTATGAATGCAGGGCTTTTCAGCGAGTGGTACTCGTAGGTAAAGGGAACACTCGAGTGGTACTTGAGCTTTTGCTTTGATGAACCTTGGCTTTTGAAGGATTGGTATAAAAGTTGACAAATGAATCCTGAGTAGGGGGGACGGATCCAATCAGAATGCGACCCTGTGAAGGATAATGTTTGAAAATACGGATGATGTATGCGTTGAATAATTTGTAGTTGATCCACGTCAAAGCCATAATTGGTACTGAGGAAATACTGTCAAACCCCTCTATATGGCGCCACCCTTGCATAGTGTCACACATTTCCCTGGAACAAATCTCCCTCTATGCTGTTCTTACGGGAAACCCCGATTTAGTGCCAATGCACTTCGTGCTGCTAAAAATGTTTTCCCTTAATGAAAAGTGGGCCTAAATCAAATAAATTGAGGTTCCCTTCTAGTGATGTACAGTAATTGGGTTATTGTTGAGAAGCACATGTCCACGCTAATTTTGAAAATTATATTTCTGGATGCACGTGTAATTGAGTGGTATTATTTGGATGATGACCTCCACAGTTGAAAGCATCTCCATAACCGGGATAGTCTCTTTAAAAAAAAAAAAAAGAGACTAAAAGTCACGCTTTCTAATCTTGAGATTTGTGGACTGTTATTGAAAGGATGCTACATAACATTGAGAAGCAGCTCTTCTCTTTTACTGAACACAATTTTTGCGAAGATTCATTAAATTCCGCATCATTGAATAAATTTAAATACAGTATAAAAACAATTTTGCATTATGAAATATCGTGTGAGAAACAGTTTATTTGAGAGTTCTTGTGGCTTTCTTCATTAGACTTAATAGCCTAATAAAGATCCCGCAAACAAGCTTATTTTGCCTATAGGAGAAGCCCTAAACTAAGCATTCTTCTGATAGAATATTCCCGATGTAAAGCACGTGTAGTACCACACTTGCCTAATTTTTTCAAGGGCCTAAGGTCCCTTGAATATGAAGATGAAATTCGATTGCATGTATAGATTGGGTTAAATTATAGGTTTTTTATTAAATTGCATATATTTCATTGAATTATATACGGTATAATGTACTGCATTAATTTACCAATGCAGTACAGTATATTGTTTTTAAACTAAGCTATCACAAAATGATCCGGAACAAATGATGGCGCTAAACTGGGGTTTGACTGTACTGTATTGTTCGGTATTTTGCTTGCCTTGCCAGGGGTACCCTTTGAAGAAAAAGAAAAGGTCCGAATTCCCTGATTTCGTGGACGTCGAGTTTGATCTCTTTAAAATTCTTCATTCAGTGAATATTTCTTCTGTATTTTTTTGCTCAGGCCTTCGAAGTGTGCTTGAATTTGACTCGCCTTCTTTTTCTTTCTCTCCACAGGTGCACATTACGAAGTGCGTGTCAAAATGCGACTCAGGCGTCACCGAGATGGCTGTCATTCGGCGTGGGGCAGCAGTGCATCGATTTCGAGCAAATCGTGCCCGACAGGGTATCCATCGACCAGTCAGCGACGGTAAGGAATGTTTTCCTATTCTCAGAAGAGGGAAGCTACGTAACTGCTGCTGCGTGCTTGTTAGGGAACTTGACTGAGCGTTTTGATTCCAGGGACGATCGCGGAGAGAGGGGGGCCAAATATAATAGAATGAATGAAGGAACGAGAAGATATCGGTTGAACAAAGGGTTCGAAGTGATCCTGATGAGAAGGGTGGGGGGGGGGGATTATTAGGCTCGTGTACGTCTGGCGCAGTCGTTCGTTGACCAACTGAGTGAATTTCTCCGCACTGTAATCAAATGCCGGGTGGGAATTACTATGCGAGGCCGCCGCCGTCGGAATAATCACGGGGATGTTTTGGCGTTCCGTGGGTGCGAGCGGCGGTCAATACATCATTCTTTTTGTCAAGAGCGGAGCCCAATTTCCAACGAGCTCACGGCTATTATTACTCCGCCTTGTGCTGTCATACATGTTCAAAGAACAGGACGCTGATGTCCTGACGCCTCGTTTGTTAACGCCAACCTCTGTGCTGCCTCGGCGGAGCCTTGTGGCGTGGCGGGCCACACTTTCTCTCGCATTAAAGCGTGCGCGACGAGGGGTTCTTCACAAGCTCTATGTATGTGTGTGTGATGGATCTCACTTTGCTTGCTTGCTTGCTCACTCCCTTCCTTTATCCCTTCCTTCCATTTGCCATTGATCCGACGTATCTCACTGCAACGAACACAACGATTTAAGTCTACGGAGTTCATGTTCATGCTATACATACGCAGTAAGGCTAGGCTTCATATGTACCAGTCAGTATTTTCTATTCAACTCTTTCCCCTTTACAAAGGATGCTTTTCAATAGGATGTGCAAACGCTTTATTTTTGTGTCATTCATAAAATGTGGACTCATTGGTTGTGGGGTTTGTTGGTGACAATCCCGGCAAAGGAAATAAATAACATTGGCAATCAGCGGTTTGTGGCCAATAAAGAACATGTATTCAAGGGGACATCTTGAACACATGTTTCTAGTTATGTCGTATGAATTCATTTATATGTGTGTGAAAGGTACAAGGTCACATTTACTGGAAAGTAGGAAATTCGACATTGTAAAAATTAACGCTCAAATGGCAAAGAAGGAATTTCTGCACAAATACAACAAAAGGGAAAGAAAATTAGAGAGGTAAAACTGGAATGCAGGTGAACTCACTCTACAATGAAATTGAACAGACCAGGAAAATGCATTACACAGAGGTTTTGTTGTAGAGAACCCTTGTAACATGTGGAGAGAGCCCAATAGGACCAAAAAATTAAATTTGTCGTAAAGAGAAAATTTAGAAATTTATGGAGAGATTCCACCTGTAAAATAGTTGTGATACAGTACTCCGATGAAAGAGTGATCAGAGAGGAGTGGAAACCATCGCTGGGCTTTTCCCAGCGTTCTTGCTCCACCAACAGGAAGGTTACATGAAGTAGGTTTGACATACAGGTATAGTACATACCATTATAACTGAACTACTATATGGCCTCATTCTACCTAAACCAAATGAACCATTTAAATCTCTCTTTACTTGGCTTCACCAGATCAAGCCTTCTAATACTGTTCAGCACTCATATTCTAAATATTCTTCGAAATGTCTCTAAAAAGTTGCTGTGACATTCTCGTTAACTCAACTAACTTAACCAAACCTGAACTGAAAAAACTTCAGAATATAACTCAGCCTATGTCAACTTCGCATCTACTTATCTGCGTCATACATGTAATCAGATGGATTTTAAACCTGACTGAACTAACGTTGCACTAACCTTACTTATAAGTTATAACCTACTTGGGCTAAAACTTGATTCACCACATGAATTGCTGAACTAGACTAAGCTAACAGAAAGTTACCTGGAGGAAATGTAGATTTTATGACTGGTTTCTTGAAACTCTATCATACGTGAGTTGAGCAGTAAAATGTTCAAGTAAAAAAGCACGTAGTATAATATAATACTTTACCCACATGAAACATTTCTTACCTAGAACTAACCGAACTTGATGCCCAAATCTAAACTCCTTGAATGAAGTTTATCCTCTTTAACCTGAAACAACATTTACTCCTAGTTTTTCTGGGTGACAGATGGGCAAATTAATCCAGGAAGAATATTGTATCAGCTGTAATAAAATATAAACAGTCGCTCTTACCCCTTCAGAATACTGAGCGCTTTTAGAAGAAAATACTGTACTATTGATTGTAGCTATATGAGGAGAAAACCCAAACCTTACGGGTTTTTCTCAATTGGTTGGGAATAAACCAATGTTTATTCGACTGGTCCTTTGATGCGGATAATTGGATTCTGTTCTCATCACTTCGGCTTTTGTCCGCGAGAGATCTATTTTTGTCCATCTACACATTGAGGGAAAGGGCAGTTCGTGAATATCTTCATTTGTCTCTTATCGAATTTCTCGCCAAAAAATACAACGTTGTCTTGGACAGGTGATCTAAAACTGCAGTGAGAAGTGAAAAAATGCAGCCGCTCTTGCTCATCTTTGCTTCAACCCCCCCACAAAAAAAGTTGGTTTAATCTCCTGTTCGCCTAGGGTTGCAATTCCGCATTCGAGTTGATCACTTCCTGGTCGAGTTTTCGCGGTTCTCTAGTCTAGTCTAGTCAAGTGGGTGAAGCATGCGCCGTGTTGGTGGTGGAAAAAAGGATCTCTCTCTCTCTCTCTCTCTCCCGTGGTGGCGGCAAAAAGCTGCGAAAACTTGGTGAAACGACCCTCGTCCGCGTTGTGGGGAGTCGAAAATAATAAGCTCTTTGTGCGTACCATTCCCTGCCGGGGCAGAGCCAGAGAGAGAGAGGGGGGGCATCGCTTCAATGTCAGGCACGGACAAAACGGCTGCATTCAATTAGACTGGCTCGTCTAATGGCATTACACGGAGACTCTTGCGAGAGAATCCACCGCCATCGATGCCGCTGTAGAGAGAGACTGGAGAGAGAAAATATCCCAGCGCACTGTTTTTGGTTTTGTTTTCGGCTGTGTATACTTTTTTATTTATTTTTTTATTAAATTCGTTGGTAAAAGAGAGGATTGTTTGTGGGTAATGCGTTCTTCGCTTTAATCGAAAAACGAGGGGGGGAAGGATGCATTTTATGTTCTCGTTAACCGTGTCGCGCGTTGTTGCAAACCGGCTTTTCATAATTCCAAGGTGGGCTTGATATGCAGGAAATGCGGGAAGAAGGAAGAGGGGTCACGGTAGTTTTTCTCGTTTGACGCTGGGATCTGTTTATTTATTTTTATTTTTTTGCTGGAAATTTCGATTACTGAAGATTTATCACGCCCGGTGGAAAATTAAAATTGGAGTGAGGTTTTCCAGCAGGTTTTCCCCTCTTTTTTTTTTCATCGGCTCTCGGGAACGAACGGGTCTGCGGAAAATACCGAGAGCCGGATATCCTGTGGCTCTTAACGATATGACGGATGGCCTGTCTTTTGTGCAGTGTTTGCTGCAGCTGCGTTCTTGAATCGGCCGAAAGTTTAATGCGTATTGGGGGGAGGGGAACATGGATGTTATTGTACTGTACTGTACTGGATGGCGAAGGTTCAAGAAATGCTGGATTCGGTATATACTGTATATTGCAGTAAAATCTCGTTATAATGAATTATTGTCTACAACTAATTTGCTTTTTGGTCCGTGCCCGATAGCCACAATGTTATTTTAATTTAGTTTGTACGAGTTTTCCTTTATAACGAAGCTTTTTTAAGGTCCCAAATGCTTCGTTGCGGCGAGATTCTACTGTATTTTTTGGGTGGAGTCTCGCTACAACGATGTTGTCTAGGATTTTTTTTTTGTATACAGTAAAATTTCGTTAAAACGAACTCCCAGGGACCTAATTACAAATTCGTTATAACCAAAAAATTAGTCGTACTGAGATTCATGGTTTTTATCAAATTTAGATGGAATTCCCAAGAAATATGTTAGTTTGCGTTTTTTCTTTCAGCACAATCGTTTCTCTAGAAAAAGTTTTTTGGTTCTTGGAAGAAGATGGAATCTTGCTCCACTTCAATTTTTCCAATTTCAGCCATTCATTAAATAATCCCTGCGGCCTATGCATGAAATCAGGGCCACAAATTCGTTTTAATGTACTGTACTGAGATTACAGCCTAAAAATGAATTGGTTAAAATGAGATTTGTATGAAATGGCGCCTATTGGAAAACTGCCAGGACCCAAGAAAAAATTCGGTAAAAGGAGATTCGTTGTAACGGAATTTCACTGTATAACGAATTTTCTGGACCCCTGGGGTTCTATCTCCATGTTATAAAGGTTTTCTGCAACTAATTTCTCTCTACGATTTTTCTGGTCCCTTGAATTTTGTTGCACAGAGATTCCACCTGTTTATGATACAGTACAGTTGAACCTCAATAACTCGAAACTTCCGAATTCAAATACTGTACCTCCATATGTCGAATTTATTTTTGTTCACGTCTCGTAGAAACAATGCATTTGAAACCTCCCGAACTCGAATGCTTTTCTCCTCAAACAACCATAACTTGATCTTTCTGGACGCCTTTTGGATAATATTGTATTGACTCATGAAAGGGAACAGCGATAAAAAAAATTTTATTTGATGCATTTTGAGAGGAAAGTGAAAGATTATTCAAGCGAATAAACACATGTCTCCAAGTTCGGCATCCTGTCAACTCATTCAAGTAGCAATTTGAGGCTTAGAATATCATCAATTCTGCACAATCTCCTGTAACTCCTATCGGATTCCCCCAACAAAAATTATTGTTTCCCACATGTCGAATTGTTTTTTTTAGGTCTCTTGAAGTTCCACTTTGAGAGGTTCGACTGAATTTATCTGGTTGAGAAACGTTTGTGCTGAACCGCCTCGATCGGAAGACGACGGATAATTTTAATTCGCGATTTATTGCGGACGATTTTGGCCAGCGGGAATAACTATAAAATGCAATGAACTTGGCAGTTTTGATCAAAGCTTTCCCGTTCGTATTAACTTATATCTTGAAAGGGCTGTAAAATTATTGTTTTTTTTTAACATGTCACGGTGAATTTAAGATGGAGGTAATCTCAGAGCTCATCGTTCTCATCTGCGTCGGAATCCGGTTTAATTCTTTTTTTTTTCTCATTTTCTGAAGTTCGTTTGGTACCCCTCCATTTTGCCGAGAGTTTCATTTCTGAAGTACGGAGGATTTCCCGTTATTTTTTTATATCCTCGTGATTGAAAAGTTTATGAATCGCTTCGTTTTCGAACGTATCTCTGAACTTCGGTTTTTGTTCTTGTCACTTGTTGCGGAATTCCTGATGGATAGATGCTTTTAATCATGGCATGTATTTGATTCCTACGTGGATTTCACTTTTCCACGAGAGTAATTGTTCTCTTGTCGACGTACCACATATACAATACATTTTACCTTGAAAAATGTTACTTGTTATCGTTGGGTTTTGGAAAACACGAGAAACCGTGGGCTGAGAAGCGTTCTACAGATACCGAACCCCTCTTCGCCTTCAGCATCTTCTCCGCAGAACAAGAATAGCTTTCTCTCGTTTCGCCGAGTTCGCTCTTGGGTCGCCGCAGGAGGTAGGAAATTTGATGCGGGGCGTTCCAGGTGAAGCCGATATTAGAATAAATGCGCAATATTGCGGTTGCGACAGCATCTGGGAAATTTGAGGGAGCTTACGTCCGTTTGGAACGCAGTTGTGTAATAGGACATCATTCGACGGGATCGTTGTTACCTCAGAAAGTTTATTACGTTACGTCTGGAACGGCTTCGAGAATAGGTAGGAAGATGTGCACACTCGAACCTCTTCGAGTGGAGACTTCGAGGGACGAGTGAAACAAAAACAAACCAAAAAACTCGAGCTGGGGAGGTTTCGAGTTTTGTAATCGAGCATTTTTGTTGGGGTAGGGGAAATAATTACAGTACAGTACAGTAATTGTAATCGGGGATATTCTGGGCTTCAAATTGCTTCTTGAATGATTTGACGGGATGCTGAACTTGGAGGCAAGGGTTCATTTGTGAAATTTTTCTTTCACTTCCTCTCAAAACACACCAAGTTACATTTTTATTGCTTTTCTCTTTCCTGTATGAATAAAGTAAAAGCCGAAAGTCCTTAAGAAAATACGATTTATGGAAGTTTAAGCGAAAGCCTTTGAGTTAAGGAGGTTTTTAATTTATTGTTCCTGAGGGAATTCAGAGAGGGACCTGAAAAAGACTCGATACCTGGAAATATTCGAATTTGGGAGGTTTAAACTATCCAGGTTCAACTGAATTTTGAATTTTCTTGCTGTGTCTTGCGGGACATCAAAAGTAGAAAAAAAAATATTTCTTGCATCATGAGCTTTTTTGAGACTCGAAAGTAATCAAAATTAGCTTTACCGAATTTCGTCCTGATTTTTTGCATTTTTTACGCTAGAAGCAAACCTATGGTCATTTTGGTTGAGAATTTCCTGGAATGGTAGCCTTGATTTTGAGTAACTTCCTGTTCAGCTTTTACAATTTTAGACCGACTTTCGAATTTAACGGAAGCATTTTCAAGATCAGGCGTTTCGTTCAGTATTTGGAGTTGGTATTGGAGCTCGGACTGAATTGTTCACAAGTTTTATTTATTTATTTTATTTTTATTTTTTGGTGCACAGGGAAGTATTTGGAGTGTGGGTATTTGCGCTTGAAGTGCATGCAAATTTACTAAGCTTCCAAGTATGATTCGAGAACCTGATAATTTTTTTCCCTCGGGGATCAGATTTACTTCTGCGCTCTCTTTCTGTTTAAACTAAGTGTGCAGATTGTTGAAGACTTGTGAGGAAATTATCACGCTTTTTGTCTTCACGGAAGTAAAAGAACTCTGCTAAATATCCTCATTTCTGTCCATCCGCTCTGATTCGAACGGACGAACATTTTATGAACTATCGCTTTCATTTCCCTGTCCATCAGGAATGATCGGAAAATTGAATTGATCATGAAAGCGGAATATACTGTATACTGTACTCAAGAAAGGGAATGATGATTGAACAAATGAGTCGGGTTTTCGAGTAAAACGTAAGAGTTTTCATCACGTGCAACGTCTCGGAAACTCTCGCTTGGTTTCTTCCATCTTCCGGGAGATTGAGATTCAAATCTTACTTTTTGGTCTTTTTCTGTTCAGGTTCAGCTGACGATACGAACGTTGCCGGTGCTGCCAGAGGGTGCCAAGTACCAGTGCGTGTTTGGCGGCCCATCACCCCTGGAGCGAATCGTGGTGGACGCCAACGTGACGAAGCGGGGCCTTGCTTGTGCCATCCCGGCGCCGGAGAAACGACCACAAATCCCGGCGAACGAAGACCACGTCATGGTCTCGTTGGCAGTTCGATCTTCGGAGACTAACAAGGACTTTGTCAGTCGACACCTGGCGTATTTTTCCTGCGATCAGCACAAGACCTGCATTTCTTGCGTCAATTCTCAGTGGCCGTGTTCCTGGTGTCTGTACGAGAATCGGTGCACGGCCAACTCAACTGCTCAAGCCTGTCCTAACCAAGCGCTGATCACGGGAATGCATGTCAGCTTTCTGAGTCTGTGGCAAAATGTGAGTTCAGTACAGTGAATTATTTTACGTATTTTATTTGTTGGTCCGAGTCCCTGAAAAAAGTACTGTAGCTTATTTCATATTGGAATTCAATATCTATATATTTATGTCTTACCTTTTCTTGATTGCAGAGACATGTTTGGTATTTTTGTCAATTCATTGCGCTCGTCCACTTGCAGTTGGTCGTGATCACTTCAGGTCGTAGCAGATCGACATTTTGATAGTTTTTGATTAATTGTTCCTTCGGTTGAGAAAGTTGTCGCTGTTCTGTGGTTGAAAAATACAGAATGCAGTCAAACTCTCTAAGTCGAAATTCAAGGGACCAGCAAAAAATTCAGTAGAGTTGGAGCAAACAAGCATTTGTGTTGGGGTATCTAATAAAGAATAGTTCGAGGAAATTCTAATTGGTGATATTCTTAGCCTTCAATTGTTTCTTAAATGAGTTGACAGGATGCTGAATTTGGAGGCAAGGATTCATTTCTCCATTAGTCTTGCACTCCCTGTCAAAACGCATAAAGTTACGTTTGTGTTACCTTTCTCTTTCATGTGTCAATGAAGTTATAGCCAAAATGCCTTCACAAAGTTCGAGTTACTGATGTTTGAGAAGGAAAGTCTTCTATTTAAGGAGGCTCCAAATGCATTGTTTCGAAGGGAATTCAGACAGGTACTATACGAAAATTTGACATACGGTATTCGAATTACTGAGGTTCGATTCGTCGAGGTTGAACTGTATTTCGTAATTTGATTATCTTTGACGAATTTCTTCCGTTGATAGATTTAAATGAATAAAAATGAATGTGGTCATGGTACCATTCTCTGTTGAATGTCATATTTCAACTTCTTCTGCGCTTTCGATTGCAAGGTTTTCAGTTACTCGCAATGTCAGCGAAGCATATTTTCAATTATGTTGAAATCGAAATGATCAAACGGTTTTCTGCCCGACGTATTTCACGAAGAGAGGCTTTATTCGTCCGTAAGAGAATATTTGATGGCAAGGACGTTTATGAGCTGAATGAGTGCAAACCTCAGAAGTCAGATGGGTTGAAATCTTTTCATGCGTGAACGAGTCGTGGAGGAGGACGAGAATTTTATTCGGTATTGTCAGTTCTATTTTTAAAATTGTCATCAGTCGTCGTCCGAAGAACGGCATCCAGTCGAAAAAGCTCGTAGACGAAGATTATTCGGGCGAAAATGACTCAGCAAAGATCTCCATCCCGTAGGAAAAGCAACCGAGAAGAAAGAACCCGTAAGAAAATTACACAAGCAGCGAATTCGTGCAGTTCTATGGATGCGAAGTTCAACTTATTTGCCACTCGTATTGTGATATATTTTTATTATACAGTATCCTCGGAACCAGATTCAATTTGATTGGAACTCATAGATGCAGAAAAGGGCTGAAAGAAACACTTGTTTGATGGAGGTAAACATTGGTTTAGGCAATGATTTTTGATCGATTTTCCCTCATACCACCGATATGTGGATCGATGCGAACGTTCTATTAAGAAAATCTATACGGTACAGTGTTATATTTTCTAGAAAAGCACAGTTTTTCAAGCCTGCTAAATCGTATGAAAAGGATAGAGAAGGAATATCTTGAATATACAGTGTAAAGGTTCAATTTGAAACAGTGTTCCCTGTCATGAATTTTGAAAAGCTCATAACACATTTTTTATTGTAACAAACTGTACTTGATGTTCTCACGAGTTTTTTTAAATGAGGTTTTACTGTATCCAGCGCAGTATTTACCCGTTTCATGTATTATGGAGAAAGGCCTGAGTGAACTTGCTACTACAGTACGTGCCATGATTCAAAAATGTTACATTCCTTTTTGAATGGATACAATATTGAGGACTTTTAAACGAGTACCATTGAATTTATTAAACTTACCCATGCGAAGTAATTAAGTTAGAGATAATGAACTGGATTCAGATGCTTTGTGACTTCGAATCAACTGATCATTGAGGTCTACCATTTTTCATTAATTTGTGCTTTAATACAATACGGTATTCGTATTCACTTATTATGTAACAGTTAAACCACTCTAAGTCGAATTTCAAGGGACCAGCAAAAAAATGAGACTTCGTGAGGTTTTGATTTAGGGAGATTTCAAGTTGGGGAAACAAGCATTTTTCTATTGGGAAACATCATAGAAGAATTGAAGGAAATTGTAAATGGTGATATTCTGGGCCTTGAATTGCTTCTTAAATGAGTTTACAGCATGCTGAACTTGGCTCATCGGCCCAATCAGTCTTTCACTTCCTTTCAAAACACAAATTTTTTTTTTTGCTTTTCTCTTCACTTCGTCAAGAAAATACTGTAATAGCCGAAAGGCCTTCGAATATTTGACCGACGGAGGTTTGAGTGGATAAGCCTTCGAGTTGGGGAGATTTTTAATGCATTTTTTCTAAGGGAATTCAGACGGAGACTTTGAGAAAATTCTATTTGAACGGGTATTTGACTTGGGGAGGTTCGAGGTACAGTATTGAGGTTCAACTGTATTGCAGTACTTACTCATGCATTTAGAATGTGAAAAGGGAAACATTTTTCTTCAAAGTCTCCTTCGTGATGCACCGGATGTAGAATCATCCTTGTGTGAGTTTTTTTTCGCTGGAAGTGAAAGAAAATTACGCAGGTCGCAAATGGGATTCCTTGCATTGATGGGAAACACGGTTCGAGGATTTGCCATTTCTTCCGCTTCGATCTTGTGTGTCATTCTATTGAGAAAATTCATTAGATGAGGAAATGCGCAAGTCGAGGCATAATGGAAACGTCCCGGATGTTGTTTCCGATTGCCACAAAAGGCCCGCAGCGAAATGATGTTTCCTCTTTGGTCTCTCGTTTTTTATTATTCTCTGTCTTCTCTTTTCATTTGCAGAATAAGCCATCGCATATGATGAACAAGGGACCTCAGCACTGTCCTAGGTTCGCCATTCAGGGTACTGGGAATGAAAAATTGCTGCTGCCAAACGGGGTTCCCAGCGAAATCAAGCTGGAGGTGCTCAATCTGCCGACTCCGCCTAATTCTGGCAGCTATGGTTCCGGGTTGCTGTTTCACTGCCTGGTTACCATCGAGGGGGCGAAGATGAGGGTTCCCGCGAGGGTCGAAAACAACCGCTACGTTATATGTGAAAGAACTATGGTAAGTCTTGTCATGAAGTCTACGTTGTGCAGTACTTATTTAGGGTGTCCGAAAAGCTACTGTCCACTATGAGTCACTTCGTAAGACGTGATGGTATAGTTTCCTAATTTTATTCAGTAAAATTCCTTTGCTTCGAATCGCGTTATAACGAATTGTTAAGTTCTCTGTCCCGGCCGTTTCTTCATAAAAACAGTTTCGCAGAAAATTTTTATAACGAACTAATTTTCCTCCATTATCTCAGTACTTCTATAACGAATTTTGGCCTTGATTATGTATGCATAGGCCATAAGATTTCTACTCTTTGGCACAATGTGGGAATCCCAACTTGTGTATGATCAAGAAACCTTGAAAAAATAATAGCTAAACTTTTTAAGCAGAAAAATTAGCATTTATGGAAGTATAAAACTTGAATCAAGATGTATTTTGCTTTTTCTCTAGAATTAAGGCATGGTTAATTGTTTGAACGAGAAGTACGTTCGGAAAGATATTGTTTTTTCATGGATTTTAAAATTGCAAATTAATAAATTTTCTGCTTACACTCGTTTTTTTCTTTTAGTTTCAGCTTAAACTTCAGTAAGATTGTTATTTTTCTCAAGAAGGAAAAGGTCCGAAGTAAAATCTTCGTACAGTATTTCACATTCTGATTTTTTTTTAAATAAATTCATCAAAAGGATTTGGAAATTCGGATAATTCTTCACATATCTGTTGCGGAAGTTCTTAATTATCTACAGTATTATTACCTGTTTCCAAGCTAAATTTCAGTCCTCCATGCTTGAACCGGATATCTCATTATGGCGAATTTTTTCTCAGGTCCCTGGGAGTTTGTTATAACGAGATTTCACTGTATTACAATAAAGAGATTTTTGTGCGTGTTTTTAAAATGTCATGGGCAGTCGATATTGTTAATCATTTTTAAAGCCATTCTTTGGAAGATCCATCTGGGTTTCTCATCTGCGCAAGTGAACTTTTACGCATAGTTTGTAAAGAAAATTTTATTTTCGTGTGTAATCTTTGTGAGATCATGTGGAACATACTTTTTATTCATTTTTGCTTCAGGTAGAAGATATTTAGAATTATTGTCGCATTCCTTCCAAGATCCTTTCAACCAAGATTTCCAACGCGTCAGGTATTCTGTTTTTTTTCCCGCTCAATCACTCATGTAATGGTAATATCAACTTTTCATTAGCAAACCCGAAAGTGTAAAAGCGCAGTAAAAGTTTTTCCAACGAGTTTAAAATACTGTAACGCGTTTTCGCGGGTTATTAATCCATAAAACCACTTTTGCGAATCGTAATAGACCCAACTTAGCTTATCGCGGGCCGGAACGATGTTGTAAACTCTACCCAGCGACATCATGGCTAATCGATTGTGTTCAAAGAGAACCAGGTTTGCTTCATTTCTAGTGTTCAATTATTTTTCGAATCACTGCGGTGATGGAGACGTTATCTGGGTACTGTATCTGTCTGGTTTTCTCATCTGCGTTCCAAAAGCAACTATGCTTTCGGAACGGGAAAAAGTATTAGTGCAAAAATCGTAGGTGTTCAAGAACTCTGATCTGCCATATATGAGCATCTTTTCGTGATTTGTTTTTCAGCCCTGCCGTTTTGATATCCTATTCTGACCAGGCGAAATAATCATTTTCGTGTTGTGAAGCGTCGAGAATGGTGTTGAGCACTTTTAACAATGTCGAATACGAAATTTGTTTGATAAGACCGACTTGTTCTTGCTGTTGTGTAGCCTGAAGACTCTCCTCACATAGTGTAGGCTGAAAGATTCGCTGCGACTTGATGCGGTGAGCTGCGCAGTAAAATCTCGTTACCACACACTTTCGGGGATTCAACAATAAAAAAAAAACCTGAATACATGGTTATGACGAGATTTTCGAAATTGAGGACTTGTAAAAAATGTTCACATCAGATCTGCGTATAATCAATCAGATCTTGCATTTTTGGCGTTCTCAGATTTTATTCTTGTTCGAAAAGCTGAGCCATCAGAAAAAAAAATTTATCTTCGATCATTCCATCAGTTGCATTCCATGCATTCCTTCAGTTGCACCAATCTCTTCATTCTGGAATGCTGATGTGAAAATCTCTTAGTTCTTGGAGGATGTTGTGTGGAATCACTTATCAGAAGAAAGCGTGTTTGTCATTGATTACAGCCTCCATCCATGCGACAAGAGCCAGTCAATCAAATTTTGAATTCGAAAATTTAGACTGTGCTTGCTTGCCTTAGTCAGGAAATTTGTACCTGGAAAATCTGTTGAATGTACCTCGAAAAATGTCGTTACCCTGGAGTACGGAGGTTTTTTTGTAACGAGATAGTTTTAACATGAACCATAATATGGGCCTTGTGCTAGGTCTTGATAAAAATGTTGTTTTAACGAGATTTTACTCTGTAACTCGATTTTTTTTTCTCTTTTCATGAATTTGTTTTTGAGCAGTACTCGTTTGAGGCGGCTGTAGCAGAATACGACGCAGAGGTGACCGTTGTCTGGAGCGATAATCATCACGTGGACACCAGGCCGATGACTCTCTACAAGTGTTCCGTGCTGGGATCTCATCGCGACCGGGCAGACTGCTCGCTGTGTGTGACCAGAAACCCCGAGTACAGATGTTCTTGGTGTGATAATCAATGCGCCTATGCTGACACCTGCACGGGAACCCCAGTCAACTCCTGCCCAAAACCAGAGATACATGTGGTGCGTCCGAGTTTCTATCGTGTATCTCTCTCTTTCTGTCTTCATCTCTCGCTTTTCCCTGATTCGTTTAATCCAGCGAGTCGACGAGAAAACGGAAGTCCTTTTAAATTTGTGAACGACTATACGTAACGTACCTGTACACTTGAATTACCATACATGAGTGCCTTGTCCGCGAGGGACCGAGAAGTACAGTACAGTACAGTACAGTACAATATTTTACGGAACATTATTTTTCCCACTAATGAATGCTCGTGATCTTCTGTTGATGGAATGATGATCGGAGTTCCTGGGCTTGGGCTCTCGCTTTAAGTTTAGCACAGGTAATTACCTGGGGACTTCACGGAGGAGCTTTTCGACTATACAGTATAGTGGTTCACGTATTGGCATTACTGAGGTGTTACGGAACAACGGAAGGGGTATTATATTCCATGAGAGAAAAATTGACTCGTTGAGTTTTTTATGTGGATATCAGTGCACTTAACTTGAGTTTGTACGAGCTGAGGAAGCGATTTATGTATGATTATTTTAAAAATTGAAGCGTTTAACTTTTACCTCGAGTAGCGGTACGATGGTATTTTTAAATTAAGGTAAATTTCTAAATGCCATACAATTGCGGGCTAGGGAGGTTCTGACTAGGTGGTACAGTATTCGGTTTGGCGGTACACCGTTGAGTCGGATTTCAGAAAATTCGGATTTCAGACAATTCGAGACAGGGTGAATATGAGCCAAAACCTTTTCGAGGCAGGGACAATTTGAGACGGACACCTTTTGAGAGTATTGAGACACAGACATTTTGAGACAGAAGCATTTGAAAAATGACTGTTCTGGGTTTCTGCCTCATATCTTCTAGTGAAGGTGTGAAAATGATACAAAAAATTGCACTCTTTTTTCAAAAGTTGGGCTGATTTCATTTCTCACTGGAGACAGATATTGGAGTAAACGAGCAACGAGGAATCTCCTTTTAAGAAAGAACCAACTCTTCCTTGCTTACATCCATCCCTTGATCCATTGTAATATACTTTACAGTAATACAGTGTAATACACAGAGAAACACATCAGGCACATCAGAACATCCTTGTAAACTGCACGAAATATTCTCTTTTGGTTTGAAAATAAGTCCAAGAAACAAGTACACATATCCCTATACTGAAGAGTCACTTTCAGAAATTGTTCTTGTCTCTAAATGACCCCGTCTCAAATTGTCCGTGTCTGGAATTGTCCTTATCCCCCTTGAGTTGGTGCTCTAACACTGGGACAATTTACGAAAAAGATGAAAAGCCTTGATCTATGTTTATAATGAAGGGACAGAAAAATAAAGCGGGTTCTATTACACGGAAGAAATACAGAAATACTTACGGTTTTAAAGTCCGCCAGAACCAGAACAAAAGTGATGTGATTCAGAACGTCGGTATTTCTCAAAAATTTAATGAAGAAGATGCAATTTTAAATTTTTGATGTATGTCCCAGTTTCTGAGCTTCGTTTACTTTTTTTCTGCGTTTTTGGAAAAAAAATGAAAGTAAAGTTACTTCCTGTTTCGATGATGCCAATGACGCCCCGTGTGCTTCATTTCAGATAAATCCGTTGAACGGCCCTATCGAAGGTGGCACGCTTGTGACGATCGAAGGCAGCAATCTCGGACGCCAGCGGTCCGATATCGAAGGGAAGATCCACATCGGAAGGATCCCGTGCAAGGTAGTGGAGTACAAGGTGTCGAACGAAGTTGTTTGTCGGGCAGGCCCTGCCCCGGCTGAACTTGATGCCGCGATTGTTGTCGGGAATGCAGCCGGATTCACGCAGTCCGAAGTTAGGTTCTCCTATCGGGTAAGTCTGGGTTCCAACTCCGATGAACTTGGCTTATATGCTGCTAGAGTGTATTGTGTGGGGAGGTTGCCCTTGTGTTCCACCGCTTCCACCCTAACGGGCTTTGCTAGAATAGGTCTCTCTCTCCCCCAAATGAAAAGAGACCCGCGCCAAAAAAAGTCCCCGAGGTTGTAGGGACTGTAAGGCAGTCAACGGTGTGAGGAATTCAATTTGACTCACGAAGTTGAATGGCTAAACTGCTTTAAGAAATTTGTTGTTTGCAAAGAAGCTACGTGGAATAAATGAATAGAAATGCACTATCAGCCGGTCTGCGGCCGGGACTTCAAGAGTCTTAGTTTAATGTATTTCATAATAATGCTTTGTTAAATTACACCAAGTTTAAACAAGAAATTGCACTTTTGAATGGTCAAAAAATTCACAATCTTTTGCAAACAACAAATTTCTTGAAGCAGTTTAGTCATTCAACCTTGTGAGTTAAATTCAATTCCTCACAAACGGGACCAATGATGGGCTAGGAAGTGATGATGGTCAGTTTCATTTTGAAAATGTTTTTACTGCTTATATTTACAGCTGGAAAGCATCTCTGAGGCTGATGAGTGTTCAATTTTATGCGAATTATACATGCCATTTTCAGAGTTTTTTAAGCACTACGCTTGAGCCGAAACACAATATTCTACCCAATATTTCCAAGGAATGTAATACACGTGGACTATCTCTCTCTACAACGATTTTTTCTGTGTAACGAAATTTTTTGTGGTTCCAGAAGATTCTCTCCCCATGTTACAGGGGTTCTCTACAACTAAATTCTCTGTCGAATGAATTTTTTTCTGATTCCTTGAGTTTTGTTGTAGAGAGTCCACCTGTATTCCGAACGATTGACCAATATTTCTTAGGAGTAATGTAACGCATTTCTGAAAATGTGAGGCTTGTCTGATCCTTGTGTAACTAAATCTATTCGCTGAGTCGCTGACTGACCATCAGTCCCTCATCTGTTGGTCCCATGGGCCCACTTTCCCTTGGGAAATTTTTGTTGCGGGTATTTTTTCTACCCTGTCCCCGGGAACCCTTCTGGGTCCCTATTCGTTAGGACTTATCATCCGGGAGCGCTTTTAACATACCATGAACACATTTTCCCCTTGAATTTAGCAATGAAGAAATAGGAGCGATTTTGTTGTCTTGAACTTGGCATTTGAGTAATTACAAGCATTTAGCTTGCATTTTTGTTATTGTGTCTCTCATAAAAGTGCAATCAATTGTTGAGACTCAATATTCATGTAATATTTTTTCATTGCGTACGTTTCGACCTACTGGCAGTATTTCAGTAATTCAGAGCATTATTCAGCGTTACATTTTGTTATTGTGTCTCTCATGAGCTTTTGATTCGAAGTTGAGACTCAAATTGGGCAAGTTTCAAAGCTTTTCTGTTATCTAACGACGACATCTTTAACCGTATCGTTACGTTTTTGTGAGAATGATGATCTCATATTTCATGTGCTCGTTCTCTTTCAAGTTGATGCATCTTTTTGCCCGCAGCGGATTAAACGCAGGTTTTCGTCTGAGCACGCTGTTGTATTAGTACTGCATTTGTATTAGTTACAAAAAAGGTTTTCTACACCGTATTTTCAATGGAAATTCTTGGTATCTAAGGTCGAGCTTCTGTGGAAATGACGTTGTGACATAGTATGAAAAATTGCTGCATTGCCTGCGCTTGAGGGAAAGTTATGGTCCGTGGACGTCACGCATTTTCCGCAGTATTTCATTCTCATGTCCATTTAGCGCGTTATCACATCTTGCAGATTTATATCCCGCGTGTCCCTCGGCGTGTTGGTTGTTCCATCTCAGAAATTGAGTTCTTGTACATTGCTCGTCTTCTTTCCTCTTTTTCCTCGCAGAATGTCGAGGTGAACGGGATATTTCCTTTACGAGGGCCGCAGAGTGGAGGCACTGAAGTTGTGATTCAAGGCAATCACCTGAATGTGGGCTCTTCAGTCAGTGTCTCGTTCAACGGATTGGCTTGCAAAGTGAACCCGTCCCAGACTTCTTCCGGGAGGATTACATGCACCACTTCACGCTCGAATGGCCCGACGCGGATCGAGTCTGTCAGTGTTCACATCGACAATGCAGTGCGGACTCTGTCGAAGAACCCGTACAACTACACCTTGGATCCGGTCATATCTGAAATCAAGCCGTTGAAGGTTAGCACAATTGCAGTTTTTTGTTTTTGTTTTTTAAATTTTGTTACAGGTGAATCTCTGCGAGTCGAACTTCGTGTGATCAACAGAAAAGTCGAGTTGGAGAAGCAGTTTTTTTTTTTTAAAGGGGAAATAAAGAATTACGAAAAATTGTAATCGCTGATATTCTGATTCGAATTGCTTCCGAAATGATTTGACAGGATGCCGAAATTGTAGGAAATGGTTAATGTGTCTAATTAGTCTTCCACTTCCTTTAAAATCACGCCAATTTAGGTTTTTATTGTTTTTCTCTATTCTGTGTCAATGAAATACAGTATAGCCAAAAGGCCTCCATAAAATTCCACTTGTGGAGCTTTGAGAGAAAAGCCTTGGAGTTAATGTTTTTAATGCATTCTTTCTGATGGAATTTTTACAGGGACTTGAAGAAATTCGACTTTCAGAGGCTCAACTGTATATTTTCGCATTTATGAATCAGGCTAGAAGTGCATCACTTTGCCGATATTTTATGTACATTAATTTACTTCTGAAATAATTTCTCGGTCTCGAACGCCTTTCATTATACCGTAGATGTTCATATGGTGAGCCAAGCTTCTCATTGATTTAAATGAAGAATAAATGAATACAGTCAGGCTTGATCAAATACTGGACAACTTCTTTGTTTATATTAGGTAAACATCCCAAATGAACGTCTAATGGAAGCCGACTGGTACATTGTTCAGAAATGAAGTTTACTCATTCGTGTGTCGTGTTCGATGATTAAGTTTGCCTCTTATTCGAATCTTAAATTGAATCAACATTTTCCACAGAGTTTTTCATCTGGTGGCCGCATCATAACAGTGCACGGATCAAACTTCGATTCCGTCCAAACCCCGTGGATGCTTGTGCGGTTGGAGGATCAAACCACTGCGCTCAATATGACGGTGAGTTTTGTTTTTGTGTTTTTTTCATATCTCTCTGGATTATTATTAGAGGTGTTTAATGGAAGAGAACCACTTAAATTCCGTATGAGTGATTTCCTGCACCTGGCAATTAAGAAAATAAGCCCAATCTATCTCACGATTTGTTCAGCTCAGAGGTTACTTTATGGTGATGGGCTTATCCTACCGCAATCTTTTATTGTGGGCTGTTCGTGGAAGAACAGTCGGATTGCGTACATCTTTTGCGTGCAAAGTTTCGGTAATAAAGTTTTAAGCTGATGTGCGGTTGATTTGTTTGCCAGCATGGCGATTGTAGTTTTTTTTTTTTTTTTCCTGCCGAGTGAGCATACTTGCTTTCCCGAATGTTCCCCCTTTCGAATGATTGTGTGTTCAGAGCAACTTTGACCTGAAAATTTGTTGGCCATTATATTTACCGCAGACGAATTCAACGTTTCAGGTGTGCAGTTGAAACTCGTTTACCCTCGATGTGCAGTTGAAACCTTCCCGAATCGAATACCTCCCTGAGTCCATTTTTTATAGTCCCTGTCTGAATTATCTAAGAAACAGTTCATTTAAAAACATCCTAAAGTCGAAGGCTTTACCTTTCAAGCCTCCATAACTCGAATTTTCTGAGGCCTTTTGGCTGTTACTTTCTTGATTCAGGAAACAGTAAAAAGGAACTTGATGTGTTTTGAAAGGAAGGGAAAGACTAATTGGGCAAATGAACCCCTGCCTCCAAGTTCAGCATCCTGTCAACTCCTTTAAAAAGCACTTAAAGGCAGAGAATATCACCAATCACAGTTTCCTGCAATTTTTTTTTATCATCCCCGCTACAAAAATGCTTACTTCCCTCTCTCTAAACCTGCCGAACCTGAATTTTTTTCTGGTCCCTTGAAATTAGATTCAGAGAGGTTCGACTGTATATTCAGGTCCCATGTGCAGAAGTTGCCAAGTTAACGATATGAGACTATTGTTTTGTTTATCTGTTTGAGACTCAATTCAATAGAAGAATTCAACTTCATTTGAATTCTTCTAATTTTTCACACGCAGGCTTGCAGTGTTCGTGGGCCCACTTACATGGAGTGTCCAACTCCGCCTGTGAACCTGGCGGACCTGTTGAGTCGTCGCAATGAGGCGAAATCTTCTCGTGTCGGTCGTCGACTTCGACGAATGGCCGACATAGATGCGCTTCCCGCTGGAAGTGCTACTGCCGTGATTTTGAGAATTGGATTTATAATGGACAATGTGGTTGCTGTGTTGGATCTCCCGAAACATTTTCACAATCTCCGGTCTCAGTTGACTTATGTACCTGATCCTATTTACCACGTGTTTCCCAACAACATCAAAATCTACAAGGGAGACACTTTGGTTATAGAAGTGAGTCCGGCTTTTTGATTTTCTGCATCATGGACGCGAAGCTCATGTTTTTTTTTTTTTTACGATGAAACGAATATTTCATTCGTTGCATCAAGTTAACGGTATAATGAACCATTGGTGAACGAACTTGATTCGTTCCAGACAAAATTTTATTTTCCCATAGACTTTAATTGAGAACCAATTACAGTAATCTGTTCCTGGCACCCGAAGTATAATGAAAAATTTCATGAAACAGAATTTTAGCGCCATTATCTAATCAGAATCAGTTCATAAAGCATCCTGTATGTTCACAACGTTTATTTTTATTTTTTTAAGGGTTGAAGGGAAATATTGTATGATCAATAAAAAAAACTCAAAAAGCTTCACATCCCGATAAACATTCACACATGAGTGAAATAACTGTCACCAGAAAGTGATTCTTTAATTTTACAATCCTGTAATTGAAGAACAAATTCAACAGTTGAACAGTGATAAAACTATAAAATCAGTTTAAAGGTGTCGTTTTCCACAGTTCCTTACAGCTTGATATCATATGTTGAATGGATTCTGCTCAAGCCATGCAACATCCATGGCACACCCATATGTAATCACTTAGTTTTTAACACACTCAAAAATTTTGTGTAAGCCTTTGGTCTGCCAAGTAATTTTTCAGCATGATCCGTCCATTGGAACTACAATTACCGGTAGATTTCCCCCTACAGATCAGTGTCATAGCCAGATTTCGGAATTTTTGCCTTAAAGCAAAAGTCTGCAAAAGTCTCAAAGAACATTTCATTGACAGAAGGTTCACTATATTTTTTCTTCAGATGTGTTTGGAATTTCCGAAAACTTTTTTCGTTTTTGACGCAATCTTGTTTGAAATTTGTTTCTCACCGAGGTGATGTTCTCTTTCGCAGGGTGAGGGATTGAATCGAGCTAGCGATGAATCTGATGTTAAAGTGACCATCGGAGTCAAGGAATGCAACGTGACTGCCCTGACCTCGCGTCAGCTTCTGTGCTTACCCCCGCTTGACTCCCCGGAATCGACTGACGAAAACGGCGTTCCAACCCCACAACTACTTCCCTTGGTAGTTGTTCGAGTAGGGAAGAATCTTAGGTTTCCATTGGGCCACCTGCAGTACGTGTTCGGACAAGGAGGCAGTCACGGCAATCTGCGGAAATACCCAGGGACGATTTTCACCGGGGCCGAGTTCATCGTGGGCATTGCGACTGCTGTTTTGGTTGTACTTTTGGCCATCAGTTTCATGCTCATTTATCGGTGCAAATCTTCGCAAGCGGAACAAGAGTACAAACGAATTCAGATCCAGATGGATACGTTGGAAAGCAACGTGCGTTTGGAATGTAAACAAGGTGAGATGTCTTTCTTGACGTCATGTTCAATATTGCGAAGTAAATGGGGAATTTTGGATTTTAGAGTGTACCGTTGGAATAGTGGAGGATGCGCTTCAATGTTTTCAATTTTTATCTACAGCTTTTGCCGAGTTACAAACCGATATGACAGACATGACAGCGGATTTGGAATCCACAGGAATACCTACGCTACCGCATGTAGCATATGTTATGAAAGTCTTCTTTCCCGGCGTCGTTGATCATCCAATTTTGAATGATCCAAAGCTCAGTCAGGTGAGAGAAGGAACAAGCTTGAAGAGTGTTTATTACGTTACCTTTTCTTTTTTCTCTGAAACGTGATTCTTAAATAACAATTTTTCAAATTCCAATCGTGTTGTACTTGCGTGTATTCGAACGAAACTTCATACAACAGCAGATTTTGCTGAACGGGCCTCGGACGAACTACGACTCTGCAATGGTGCAGTTTGAGCAGCTTGTTTGCAACAAAATGTTCCTGCTCACCTTTATAGAGACGCTTGAAAGCCAGAAGTCGTTCACGATCCGTGACAAGTGAGTTGAATTCTCTTCTTATTGTTGAAAATCTCATGGCGAATACATGGGTACCACAAAGGAGTCATCCAGCAATTCGGAAAAAGTTTACGCTGATTAAATTGGACCAGCAATTTTCCTTTTCCCCCGACATGTCGAATTTTCTCTAGTGAGGCAAATGTCTCATCAACGTCGAACTCACGCAAACTCTTGACCAAGCCTTGCAAAAATATATCATGAAAATTAAACCCATCGATTCGATTGGTTCGGCAATTTTTTTGTTTTCCCGGCATGTCGAATTTATTCTTGAGACTGGAGAGGCTTGAGAAGTGCAGGTGGACCGTGGACACTACAACGAAATTCAAGGGACCAGAAAAATGTTTGTTTTAGAGATAATTTTGTTAAAGAGAACACGTATAACATGGGGAGAGAACCTAATCGGACTGAAGAAAAATTCGTTGTACACAGACAAGATGCAAGAGCGAGTCCACCTGTATTTCCTCTATGCTGACGCGAACTCTTGACCAAACATAATTTAACGCGTGAATTTATTTTTATCATAATCAAAACTACCCCTATCAAAAAGTAAGGAAATTGAGGCAAAAACTAGAAAAATTGTGCAATTGTTGTTCCGGGAAGTGTGGAGGGGATATGATGAGAAAGAACTGTCGAATATTCGCGATTTTCTTGGTGTCCAGGGTGAACGTTGCTTCGCTGCTCATGGTTGTGCTGATGGGAAAGTTGGACTACGCGACTGAAGTCCTACGGATGTTGCTGTCACGACTGGTTGAACGAGCAGCGAACAGTCGACACCCGCAGCTAATGCTGCGACGGACCGAGTCCGTCGTGGAGAAACTCTTGACAAACTGGCTTGCCATTTGCGTTGCGGGTTATTTGCGAGAAAAGGCCGGGAGCGGATTATTCCTGCTTTTCAAGGCCATTAAACATCAAGTTGAGAAGGGTCCAATTGATGGAATCACGCGCGATGCCCGTTATACCATGTCCGAAGAGCGGTTATTGCGGGAGCAAGTGCCTCATCAAGTTATCGTTAGTTATCACAAAACTTCGTACATCACCTCAATCTCTTCTTCCTTACTCATGAACTCTTTTTTTTTTTTTTAGACAATCCATTTGGTGCAAGACGATCCGCACTATGAAAAAATACCGTATCATGCTTATCAGGTGAGAATTTGTTGTCTTGTTGATCTCGGTTGAAGCCGAAAAATATTTGCAGTTGAACCTCTCTGCGTCGAATGTCAATGTACCAGCAAAAAATTCCAGTTGGGGAGGTTTCGAGTTGGGAAAACGAGTTTTTTTGTTGTGGGAAAGATGGATGAATTGCAGGAAATTGTAAATAGTGATATTCTATCCTTAAATTGTTGCTTGAATGAGTTGACAGGATGCTGAAATTGCAGGCAATTTTTCATTTGCCCAGTTAGTCTTAAACTTCCTTTCGAAGCACATCAAGCTACTGTTCCACTGCTTTTCTCTTTGCTGTGTCAAAAAAAAACAATGGCCAGAAGGCCTCCGAAAATTTGAGTTGCGGAGGCCTTTGAGTAATGGTTTTTAATGCATGGTTTGGAAGGGGTTCAGACGGGGACTTGAAAAAAAAAAACAAAAAAACAATTCGACTCGGATAGGTTCGACTTACCGAGGTTCAACCTGGAAGTGAGTTCGAGGGAATTCTGAAAATGCGTGCTTCAGTTTATTGTCGGTTTAATTAACCTTTCCTTCAGAAATAAAAATAAGGGTAAACGCAGCCTAGGGATTCCAATTCCAATTCCAGACCTCAATAAGTTGTTGGATTAGTTCGAATTTGTTTTAGAAATTCGTGTGGAAGACGAATTAGCGTGATGAGGTCTATGAAAGGGTCCACAAATTTTTTACTGTTTGAAGTATTAAAATTCCATTCTTATTGACCGTATGATATCATTCAATCGAGATTACGCCATTGGTCAAAGATATGATCCTGATTGATTTTGCTTGAACCTAGTATAAATTATGCAATCTCCGTTCAATTTCCTATCATTGTTTGGTGCAAAGATGATGTTTTTTGTCATGTTCGTATATAGCAAGCGATGAATGGTACATCTGACGATACCGATGAAAAGATTCAGTGCAAGGCTCTGGACTGCGACACCATCAGCCAAGTGAAAGCAAAAATTTTGGATGCTCTCTACAAAAACACGCCGTTTTCGCTGCGGCCATCAATCTACGAAGTTGATCTCGGTAATTCTTTCTATTTCCGGATTGAGTAAAATCGTCACAATTGCGAATGAATGTTTACTTTTTTTTTCTTTCTCAGAGTGGAGACCTTGTGGACGAGCAATGCCGTTGATCTTGGTAGATGACGACGGATCAACAAAGAAAGAGCCAGGTGGCTGGAGGAAACTAAACACACTGGCTCATTATGGGGTTCAAGACCCGGCTCTGATGGCATTGATTCCCCTGCAAAGTCCCCCTGCACGACATATGTCCTTGGGGAAAGGCTGCCAGGGCTGTACGTTTATTCATCTATTTTTTTTTCCTTTCTCGGCATATTTCACTCGTGGCATTGTTTGAAAATTCTTACTGGAGCGTGGTGTTTATTTTTCAGGCGCTGTAAGCCCTTACGACCCACACCCGAGTACCGGAACCCATTCAAGGTTTACCAATGGTCACTGCGGTGGATCAGACAGCTCCCTTGTTTATCACCTAGTCAAGCCTGTGGACGATGCGGATGCTCCGAGTGGAAGCAGAGGTCACAAAGCCATTCCGGAGATCTATCTCACTCGTTTGCTGGCCACTAAGGGCACTATCCAGAAATTTGTGGATGACTTCTTATCGTCTATCCTCACTGTGGACGAGTCTTTACCACCCGTCATCAAATGGCTGTTCGATCTGCTGGATGAACTGGCGAAACAGCACGGCATTACTGACCCAGAAGTTATCCACGCGTGGAAATCGAACAGGTACTGTTCTCAGGGTGGAGCAAAAACTGTATACAGTAGTACAGTATGCGGAATTTAAAGTTGTGTGCACTGGATATCCCGAAAAATTGCATTTACCAATGTGAAAAGAGACGTGAAGTTGATGCAACGTTTGTGCTGTAACGCCAGTAGAAAAACGAGAGCTGTCGTATGATTTATTTTGTCGGTGTTCAAGACTGAGCTGTAATATTAAGCAAGTTGTTGAGTACCACACGCACCTTTATTTCAAAATCAAGTAGGGAAAAAGAGAGGGTGAGCGTCATATTCGGGTATTAAAAATTGTTTTCTTCAGTTCAGGTGCTTATAATGATTGATCCTTACGGAACATTTTTGACAACTTTTAACGAAGAATTATTTACAAGGGAAACGATGAAAAATTAGCTAACTTGGGTTGTTCAAGTCGAAATGTTGATTTTGATCTTTTTTTTTAATTCATGAAACATGCGGTGCGCATCATAGTCTTGAATAGCATAATTCCAAATATTTTGGATTAGAAAACCAGTTGCGCGTGGTACTCGCGTAAATACGGGTACAGTATTTTATCTGTACCTTCTACAAGAGCTTGCAGGCTTTTTCTGATACCCATATCTGCTTGGAATGAGTTTTCCGAGTCGTCTATTCCCTTTGCTATTTTTATTCGGAAGGGAAACACATTTGCAGGAAAGTATCGACGACAAATTCCGTTGCTCTTCCGGATTAGAGATTTGTTACAAATTACGTATTGACGATCTGTTTCGAGAAGACAGTTTTACTCTCTCTACGACGAATTTTTTTGGGTTCAGCTTGAATTTCGTTGTAAAGGGCCACCTGCTGTAGTTTCAAGTAAGATCGTTAAGACGTGATTTATAAAAGATCTACTATCCGTAAGAGCTATGAAATGTGTCCTCCATCTTTTCCAACTGATATTTTTTTCTTTGTACGACGAATTTCTTAAGGAACCCTATGTTATGGGGAATCATGTGGGACCAAAATAATTGTTTTACAGAGAATATCACTGTAGAGAAGATCGTTGTAGAGATAGTCTACTTGTAGTCCAGTCTTACAGCGCATTATGTGATTCCGAAATATGTTGGCGATCATGACGTTCTTTTTCTCTCTATTTTTTTTTACCAGTCTTCCGTTGCGTTTCTGGGTGAACTTCATCAAGAACCCGGACTTCATTTTTGATATTAACAAGACCCCCACGGTGGACTGCTGCCTGTCTGTGATAGCTCAAACGTTCATGGATGCATGCACTACGACGGAGCAGAGACTAGGGAAGGACTCGCCTTCATCCAAGCTGCTGTTCGCCAAAGACCTCCCCAGATACCGCCGCCTTGTGTCCAAGTTCTACGCCGACGTTGCTGATTTGCCACTAGTAACAGACCAGCAATTGCATCCTGCTTTGCTGCAGCTCTCCGTTCAACACGCTGGAGATTTCGACACGATCGCTGCCTTGAAAGACTTGTACATCTACGTCTCTAAGTACAGTCACAAAGTAAGTTTGTTGGGCACCCATTGAGGAATTTTGGAGGAATGGTGCGATCTTTGCAGGGTTGCCAGATGAGATACAGTGATCATTTGCATCCTAGAGCATTTTTCCCCTGCCTTTTGGTCCCGCGGATACGGCACACTTTAAGTGAAATTTGTGGCGGACCAGCACATTTCCGTATTTTTCTGGATCACCAGAAAATGTTTAAATACCTGCCGTAGTTAAGGAGTTATAATGGAATGTCTTCAAAAAATTAGGAAGCTGGGTTTCAAGAAGGTTTCTCAGTGTGAATATTGTACTTTAAATACTTTGTTTCAGCTGGTGAACATTTGAAGTTTTATGAGGAGAAAATTCGACTTATATTTTTCATCAGAAAACTTCAACTGCCATTGTCTTTCTGGAATTTCAGAATAAAGATAACCGACTTCAATACTGATCAGTATTGTATTAAATTATAATGTGCGAGTTGAATGACAAGAAAGAGCGTGCATTGAAGTATGGCGTTTCATTTGTTTTCCAGATACAGGAAGCTTTAGAGAACAACGGGTACTGCAGTAAAGCGATGCTGGGCCTGAAACTCAAAAACGTGGCTTTCACATTGGATGGTGACGATACTCTGTCGTTCTGAAGTGATAAATGATCAGCTGCTTTTTCTGTTCTTCGAGTGGATGCCGTACTGCTTGACGATATAATTGTGCCCTTTGTTTCATACTTGGATATCTGCATATTTGTTCTGAAACGGAGCAATGAATTGAAACTGATTTTTGTTATGCCGACTGCTCATTTTTATTCGCATTCCTTTCATTCGTTGACAGTCACTGTATTAAGGTGCGGGGCACACAACGATCATGTATATAGTTCGTGAATCACGTACAATATGGATAGCAGATTGGAATTTCCGCGTACTTTTCATGTTTATGTTTAATATGTATAATCTCCGTACAAACGCTGCAATTGGAACTCGTCAAGCTGTTGAATATTGCGAGATCTCGTCCTCCCGTCAGTCAATCGTGGCAGCTAACTTCATTGGTGATGCCGAAATAATTGCATGGGTTTCTTAGAAATGATGATTTTGGACAAGCTGAAGTTAATCAAAAGATCCTGGATGTAAGATACCGCAAAAAAGTGGACAGCTAAAATACTTAGGGTGTATGTGCTTAATGAGTCATGAACTTGAACAAGAAATTAAAAGTGATTTAAAGATAATTTTCATGTAAAAAATTAACCTTTTTAAACTTAAAAAGTTCCCAACATGCTTTGAAAGAATGAAACCTGCTGGATGATTTTTTTAGGAGGAAAACGTCATATAGAAAATTAATGTTACATACTGCCGGAAGTTGATGATCACTTAGCGAAAAATGGGATTACAGTATACACTCAGATTGGACACTGTGCAAGTACGATACCATGTCATATATACTGTACCATTCTTGCATTAGTACGCGCAATTCATGTGCAATCGCTATTTCGCAATTCCACCGAATCTGAATTATTGCTGCAGCTGATTCAGGCGCCGAGAACCATATACGTGCTGGAAGTCCTGGAACGCTAGCAAAGCAAATATGGGAGGCCTTTCAAATTCAGTATGAAGTAGGATTACAAAGTTGCAAATATTTCTCGCGAATCATATTGTTAGGCCATCCAGGAATATCCATTTGCTGGCGCATGTCCATCGGGAGTTCCGTTCGAATCTACTTTTTTTTGTCCTGCTCCATTATTCATATTACAGTACCAGTATAATTGAATGCGGTAAAAAGGACTGCTGCTGGTGAAGTATACAGTATATATGTGCTGCTGATGAGCGATGGCTTCGATAGGAAACTTTAATATTCACTGTGAGAGGTCGCAACCATCAGCAGTTCTTCCATTTTCCGGCTGGGCTGAAACAATAAGGTTACACGAAATTGACATTACTACTGAAGTGCTGAGAGCCATGATGCTGTATATATATGTGCACATCGCAGTTGGCATTATATACAGTATTCTGCATCTTAAATTTTTTCTATAAAACAAATTTTATTCAGTTTTTGGGGGATTTTTCCCCCTGATTTTTGATGAACTGAAAGATCAGTTTTATAAGTTCATATCGGAGTCGTTGGGGAAACGTGATTCAACAAGCAAAAAGGTGTTGATACAAAATGGGGATGAAACCATCAGGTACCAGCAATTACACGTCCCGCAGCTTCGGCTCACTACTGTATATATGCCTGAAGTTTTGTTGATGGGGGCAATACTTAAATTCCATTGGTACAGTAATATGAAACTTTTTTATAGATATGTTTCAGCAGATTGTGGTGAAAGTTCGGTGCATATTATGTGGACCACCTGTCACCTAGGCTGTGCCGCACTTCATGTATACAGTATGCCGTAAAACATGGATCAATGAGAATTGGGAATTGCTCACGTCGTCGTCCTTGATGATATTGATGACTCTATGACATTTTAGTTAACTAAAGAAAGCAAGATGGCGAGACCGTCGATAAGTGGGATCTACACGAGGTGAAATTCGCACGGCGGACACTTGACTTCGGGGTGATCTCGAATGTCGCCGCGGGTATGAGCGCCGTTTGCCTGGGCGCTGCTGGCTCGCTGGTCAGTACTCTTAGATGAGTAAGTTGCGGTGAAGGAGTAAGTTGCGGCAAATACTCACTGAAGGTTTGTAAAATCATAAAAACACGTGGCAAAGTAACTATTACGAACACATCCTTCAGAAGAGTCACGGTCCCTTATTTAAATTCCTATGTGCATGGAATGTATGGTGAGCTTTGAATTGTGTGGAATGATTCAGAAATTTTCTCGAGATTTTGAAACTCAGGAATTTCTCTGAGCTTTGATCTGAATCTAAAATTCTTACAATAATTGTATTCTGTGCATTGTGAATTATAGAGGTTCATCCTTTTCTGAATTGTTTCTGCATAAAACTTGAAATTATTTTTAAAATTATGGTAGGATTGCCTATTTTTGATCTATGATAAAATGAAGGCAGAATGAAAGTAATTCTGTGTAAAAAAAAAGTGCTGCAATTGCTGACAAATCAGCAATTCTAGTCAACATTACCAGGCGACATTAGATAAAAAGAAATACATATTTAAAAGGTACACTTTATTGAAGCTATGTTTTTCCACAGGTTCATGGGGATTTTTAACCATGTACAGTATATAAGAAAGGAACTTTATAAATTTCACTTAAATTTTTTTTAAAGTGAAATATGAAGCCAATTTTTCCTTCCATTTAAATGGATTTTGAAACTTGGATTTGAGCATGAAAATACCAAGGCAAAAATATTTACCATTCTTTTGGAGGGGTCATAGTAGGAAATCATATATAGTAGGTTCTTTATGAGTTTTTGAAGCATACCATGATGAGAATCGTAAAATTTTATTTGCTATCATTTTGGAATACAGTATATCATACATACTACCTAATTATTACTGTACCTATTCTATTTTCATCCTGTGACCTTTTGGATAGAATCCTGCTTTTTGTGATTTTTAAAATAATTAGTATCAGTATATTCAGCCTATGGCATGATAGATGCAGTATTACATTTATTCACACAACTCATTGAAGGAAATGAGGAATGGATTTTCTTGGAAGTTTTTGTGGAAGTCCTATAGACCAAAAATGCTACGCATTGAAGTCACTCAATAGCAGGGGTTGGGGAACCGGCTGACTCTGAAAGAGATTGGCAGTGTGAGCGCACGGCGCCCGAAGGGAGGGTGGCAGTGTCAGTGGCGTTCGAAGAACAGCCCCGGAGGTTGAGGTTAACGAATCCGGACGAAGTTGCGACAGCTCTAGTCTTCCCTTGGAATCACGTGTGCTGTCTGTGTACGTGATTGCCGACGCGGTATCCATCCAGATCAGGTCTTCATCATATCTCCAGCTGTGTATGATTGATTTAATATGAACTTCAGTCGTGCTCATGTCTATATGTAATTTATTCGTCCTAAAAATGAATTAATCTTCTCTTGTCGCGTACTGTGAAGGCGAGGCTCCTTGTCTCCTTCTGCTGAAGATCAGCTTTTGAGAAAAATTTAATCTGCAATTATGAATATCGGTGTTGATTTATGGACGCATAAATCAATGTATTATCTGAGGTCGTAAGATGAGAGCATTTTGGTGAGCTTCGGAGTAACGTGTTTGGTCTTCCTGATTTTATTAAATAGAGAATGGGAAAGTATCTCGGAGAACAGCTAAGGACAATTTCATAAACTCTTTCAGTGCCTTTTCCCTTTTCTTTTACGTGAGCCTGTCGTTTTTGAGAGAAGAATTTTTAATTGTTCTGGTGAAAAAAATACGCCTCGATGTTATGTACTCCCATTTTGTGATTTTCTCCTGGAGATCTATGATCGATTCTGTACCACGAATTTTGAATTTTTTGAAGCTTGTTCTGTATGTCAGGGGCTGATCTCCTTTTTCTTCGGCGTGAGAACTCAATGAGTTCTAAATGCGATATCTTGCAGCGCTTCGTTCGCCTGCTTCACATTGCGTAGTTATACGAATGAGTGCCGTAATTGAGAATTGGTGGGTTCAATATCTCCGGATGACCCGTACATGAACTGTGTGTCTTGTATCGCATTGAGGAATTTTATTGATTGCGGACAGGAGGATGCCTTCGTGTGATAAGTTCACCCAGTTTCCCGCTGGCGCCGATGAGGAAAGGCTAGATTTAGTGGACGAAGAGGAGCAGCCATTGCCGAAAAAGTTCAAGGTACGAATTTGTTTGCCAGGATTCCAGGAATCCTTTTACTGTATCTCTAATGTTGATGTTCACAGTCCTCCGGATGTCACGCAGTGAAAAGTAGCAGAAAACGTGGGTTTGAGATAGGGAAATTCTTCGAGACTGACTACTACTTCGAATGCGGCTTGAGGAAAGTCTATCCTTATTTCTTCACTTTCACATCGCACGCTAAAGGTCGCTGGGTCGGTAGAACTATGCGGGATGTATTTGCAAAAGAATTTCGTCTACTTTCGCCGGAACTCTATGTGAGTGCTGAAGCCCGAACTGTCGTATCTTATATAAAGTTGTTCCCAAATTTGTAGGAAAAGCAGGCTGCATTGGGGAGAACAATGGTCAATTACAAGAAGGTAGACCTGGACTACACCATCCAAAACAACGACATTATATCAAATTTGGTTCATAGGTAAATTTGTTGCCGACACAGCTTCAATTTTTCATCGACCCATTTTATTACAGGCACGAGATGCCCGTGACCGACAAACCCCTCAAGATTGTCCACAGTGATGACGATGTACTGGTGTTGGACAAGCCGAGCTCAATACCCGTGAGTAAAGGCATAATGCGCCGTGCACCCTTTCATGGCGAATAAAAGAAATGTCACAGATTCACCCAGTAGGTCGTTACCGGCATAATACGGTGCTGTGGATTCTTGCGCGAGATTATGGTATGAGCGGCCTTCACACGGTGCACCGACTTGACCGACTTACCAGCGGCGTTCTGATTTTCGCACGGAAACTTGAAACGGCGCGCATGCTTGAAGACCAAATGCGGAGTCGTGAACTCAAGAAGGAGTACTTATGCAAAGTCGTCGGAAAATTTCCGTCGTGAGTTCACTTTTTTTAAACTATTGATCATTTTTTGAGGATTTTCGAAGCATGGGTATGTTACTTATATCTGTAATAAGACATCAAGCGAAAATTCAGGAAAGTTATTCCTGGCGTGTATCGAAGAGACGAATCTCGTTGAATTAGCTTCAAACCGAGTGCGGAAATGTTCTAGAAATGTGGTTTGCGATAAAGCCATCAAGACCATCTCCCACAAAATTGGACTTTGCCGAGTTGCTGACGATGGGAAGAAGTGTGAAACGGAATTTCAGAGATTGACTCATGACCCTGAGACCGAGACTTCTATTGTTTTGTGCAAACCGAAAACAGGGAGAATGCATCAAATTCGTGTTCATCTTCAATTTCTCGGTGAGCTGAACTGGTTAAAATGTGCATGGCTCATTTCAACGATTATCATTGAGATAGTTCCTGAGGCTTTCCACGATGTCTGTGTTTTCGTTCTTATTCTATTTAAATATTCAGAGATCATCAGTGTATCATGTGTATTACGCTGAAAAAGAGAACTGCCGGCAGTGCAATGTCTAGAACTTCTGACTATTAATTTGCTGGCGAAACCATGATAAAAGTGATATTTACTCCTCCGAGCGTTTTTTCTTTTTCTTTTTTTTTTTCTGTTTTGCCCGAAGAACCGTGGTGGCAATGAATGAAAATGCGTGTCAAACCTTACATTCCATACATCCCATCAATGAGAAAGTCACTCAGTCGGATTTTTCTTGAATTTACTTTTTCGTGGTGCACGTAACTTCTCGGTTTTTTCGGTTTGAAAGTGTGCCTCTTGAAAGATGGATTGTATTACTGTGCACTATAGTGAGCGAATCCGACGTTCCTACTGAAATAGACAGCAAACGATATGATTTAGACCTCCTTAGAACTTGCAAAAAGCATCAAAATACCGTATTCATCAATGTCATGAGATGATTGTTGATAATCCGCAGATGTGTTCAGGATTAATTCTAACTTATTTACTTTGTCTCCTGCTTCACAGGACATCCAATAGTGAATGACCCATTGTATAATTGTTCATCGTTCGGACCGAAAATTGGAGCGAATGGGGATTTTGGTGGCGTCACAGATGATGAACTTATCGACAAGTTAATCCACAAGCATAATGCTGAGAACTGGCTGATCGATGAGGAACACCCGATAAATGACATTCAGGAAGACAATATTTGTTTCGCATCGCGTGGTGTGCAAACTTCAGAGGCGATCGAAGATGTCAGCCGGGACTTCGTCCTTGACAAAATGAGCTGTGATCCATTCTGTTTGGAATGCAAGCGGAAGTACAAGGATCCTACTGAGGAAGAACTTTCCATGTGCTTGCATGCCTTACGATACCAGGTTAGAACGCGCTTTATAAAAATGATTTTCAATTTATGCGAGACAAATGAATTTTTGGTTGTTTTCCTGCAACGATTTTACTTGCCAAACGTTTCGTTTCACAGTTCTTCTCTCCGTTTTCCAGGGACCTGGCTGGTGCTATAAATCTGATCCACCAGAATGGGCAAAACTTGATGCCCAAATACTCAAGGACTTAGAGAAATGATGACTTTTGACTTGCAAGAATTTTTACGATCAGAAGTTTGTTGCGCTGATGGGCCCAGTCTTCTGTCGATGGATTTTGAAATGAATTTTTGGATGAAAACCTTCAAAATGAAGATCCAGAAAAAGGGCGCCACTTGAAGACTTGTGGTCGTTTCACACTGAAATTAACGCGAAGATCGCGCACGAATTACATTCAGGGATTTTCACTGTAGAAAATTGAAACATTTTTCTTTATTTGAGTGTGTTCTTGTTTTTTAGGAAATGGCAGCGCGTAATCTTTTGTGATTCATGTTGTGGAGTGTGTACCTGTTCTGTTGCTACCGCTGTCGGCACTATATTTGTGATGGTGAAAGCACGGCTCCAGTAGCGCTGCTGACATGTCTGATGAATCACCTGCGGTGATTGCCGTGTCCGGAGACGGAATGGATTCCGTTGAAACCCTCGAACACACAGACGAAGCTGGTCAGAATTGTTCGGAAGAGAAGCCCGCATTGGTTGAGCAGCTAACGAGCCCGGTGTCCGTTGAAGATGACTTGCATGTTGCTAATGCGAGTGGATTACAGGTGGAAAACCCTGAAAGCCAGTTGGAATCCAGCGAAATACCGCATTTACAGGATAAAGACGTCGTGGAGAAAAATGCGGAACCCGATAGTCTACCGTCACTCGCAGCTGCTCCAAGTTCGAATGAAGAGCCAGAAGGGTCTGTTTCTTCAGCCAATGAAGAGCCAGAAGAGTCTGTTTCTTTAGTCAGACCTCCCGAAATTTCGTCGGAGAAATGTTCCGAAGATATTGTTGACGAAGAAGTACCCGGAATTCACAATCAAGTTCTGCCTCCTGCAGACTCAGGAAATGCTCCATCCGCTGATGCTGAAGTTTCTTGTGAGCATGACGTGCCGTGTGCTTCAGAAGCCAGCACGCCGTCGTCATTTTCTCGGGATGCCGACTCAAAGGGTGAAGATGAACTAGCTTCCTTGGATGAGAAACCGGTTGCTTTGGAGGGAACGGATGTCTTGATGCAGGAAATCGCCGTTGACGTGAGTCTTGGACTGTCTCTTATGCTTCTGTCGAGTAAAATTTTTTTTTATAGCAATTATTTGATGGTTTGAAAAAAGCTTTGAATTCGATTTCAAAGTTGTTCATTGTTTGGAAGCCCAGAAGTTATTCCTTTTGCACAAGTCGAGGTTTTTCTGATTTGGTTGATGCCCTTAAAGTTCAGGATCTCGTGAGGGACATTTTTCTTTCCACGATCTTCTTCGTCCAGCTGTTCATTCATATCTCGATTTTCCTGCAAATGATAAAACCCTTTTTTCACAGTCGTTCGCGTTCAAGATTGGTCTTGCAAAACTCTTCACTTTTTAAAATCTGTCTTCTAGAACGTTTGAAATGACAGGCACGCCGCGTCTCCCATTCCCTGTTGAGGGAATATCGTTTTTTTAAAACCTCTTTTAGAGCCCACTTCTGTTTGGAGACCAGGGTCTTGAAATTAAAATCTTTCGCGAATCCTTGGAAAGGATATGGATTTAAAATCTGTTCTTGCATCATTCTGAAATTACATTTTATGAGTTTCTCGGCCAGTCGGGACGCCTCTAGAAATGCTCTCGCATACTTTGAATGAGTTCTTGGGTTGGAGTGAATTTTTAATATCCGGAGTTTCCTTCGTTTCTAACTATTCCAAGGGTGAGAAAAATGCATTTTTCAGGTCGAGCAATCTGATAAGGAGGCAATGAACGCTGGCTCTGCAAGTCCTGCTGTTAGTGTCCAGAGCGCTGAAGAGCTCGTAAAAGCGGACGACATGACACCAGCATTGAAGTTCGCTGTGCTCGTTGGGCTGGTCGACGTAGGAAATGTCAGCAACAAGGAAGTTGTTTCCACAGTTCAGCATCTAGTAAGTTCTTTCATTCGTCTCAGTTATTTGGTTTGCTAATAACCTCCTAGATTTAAAAGCAGAGATTTTGTGCTTTCGAGGAGTACTTCGTATGAGAATTTGGAATGAAATGCGTTGTGCATTCACAAATGATCCATGATCGGCCCATTATGTTCATCATACTTACTTCCCATTATTTTATGTTACAGTACTAGAAGTTTACTGTGATGATCTACTCCTGGAATTTCTTTGAAACTGTACTGTTCTCCATTGATGAATTTGTTCAAGTGCTACAAGGTCTCATGATGGGCAAAGATTATTGCATTGAGTTCGTTTGACTTGATTGTCTATCTTTTGGAAAAATCTAAAAATTCATAAAAATTTTTTTGAAGCGGCTGGGTTATTTTTGAGCGGAACTTTTCTTCAGTATAACAATTTCATGTTTTTCAGTTGGTTGGCGGGGAATTCGACATGGAATTAAACTTCATCATCCAGCATCCACAATCCATTTTGCACATGCTGGATTTGCTGGACCACTGTTCATCTTGTCTGCAGGTGCTTTTTTTGTTTTTGCGTTCGTTGAAGTTTCTAAGAAGGCAAATCTTCTATTTTGTTCTTCAAACTCCCGTGACCACCCTTGGGTAGAAAGTGCCATAGCGCAGATTCGAATTCGTCTGGATATAAATAAAGATTTACTGTACATTTTAAAATAACTGTGATACGAAGCCTAACGGAATGTTGTGAATGGAAAATATTGTTGAACTTGAATTGCATTGGCTGCTTTTCATCTCTTCAAGGCCGAAATGTGGAGTGTGTTCATTGCTATGCTGCGGAAGTCGATACGAAACCTACAGGCCTGCGCAGACGTCGGTCTGATCGCCAAAGTCCTGAATCGGCTCGGCAGTGCTGACCCAGTTGTTGCGGGTTCGTATTTATATTCTCATTTGATGCCCTCATTAGTTCAAAACTACGTATAAAATCAGTGTGGAATAAGTAACCGTGTCATTTTCGCAGACCTCTTGATTGAGTTACTTGGTGTCCTGGCATCGTATTCCGTGACTGTTTGGGAATTGAAATCCATCTTAGCGTCCATGAAAGGGGTTGGTGGGCGATGGGTGAGTAAGATTTTTCATCTAGGTTGCTATTTTTACATCGTGAAAGGTTTTTTTTTCTAATTTTTGTCGTAACAGAGTGACCATGTATAATTTATTTTATTTCTCTCGTATTCAGTCTTTTTCGTTAGCATCCAATATAAAAAATATTACGAATTGATTTTTATGAAGCCAACTGAATCTTTGTCCAAGTGCGACGTGTACAAATGTTGCTATTCCTCGTTTACTTTGCAGCCTCGACATTCAGCAAAATTATTGAATGTGCTGCATCAAATGCCACAGCGCACCGGACCCGACCAGTTCTTCTCTTTTCCCGGAAAGCAAGGCTCAGCTTTGTTGATTCCCCCGATGGCGAAGTGGCCTTACGAAAATGGGTTTACTTTCAGCACCTGTTTTCGACTTGATCCAATAAATGCTGTCAACATCGAGCGCGAAAGGCCTTATCTGTACTGGTGAGCTATGAACAACTGTAAGACAAATATCCACCGAGCTGCGTATCTAAAAGTAAAAGGAGAATACAGTGTGTTATAAAATATCATGACTTGCTGCCGAAGGAATTTATTTTTATATTCCAACGATAATATATGATTTATTAAATTTTCTCTCTTCATTGCTAAGTTTTTAGTACAGTACTGTATTTATAATGTAATCGTAGCATATCTATACCATGAACATTTTTCTGGAAAATCGAAGATGAATAATAAAATCTCATTCACGATACTATTTATTAAGTTTCGTCATCTTTCTTGGCAGTTTCAGAACGTCGAAGGGTACAGGATACTCGGCGCACTTCGTTGGGAATTGTCTTGTTCTGACCTCCATGAAGGTGAAAGGCAAAGGCTATCAGCACTGCATAAAGTATGAATTTCAGCCACGGAAGGTCAGTTTTACGGCTTTTACCTGATTTTTATCGTGACGCGAAATTTATGGCGAAAAATGTTTTCATTCAACTTAGGGGGACTTCAGAAGAAGTTTGTTGTAACAAATAATTTGATATGAGATTTTGAAAATTATTGACTGATTCGAAGATTTTCTTTGAATTAGACCTGCATATACAGTATTCAACATCTTCCTTTTGTGGTCTTTTCAGATGTTTTTCAATGGTTAAAAAAATGATTTTCAAAATATATGTAATTGTTAATAAAAAACATATATTGTACTCTGAAAAACAGGTAAACACTAGCTCACTTTCTTGACTGTGAGTTTTTTTAATGCAATTCTTGCAAATATTTGTTAGTGTGGATGTTCCAAAATTGCTGACAATTTCACATCACTAGATTGACTAGGGTTTCTCAAGCATACAAACCCTTTTTAACATGAGTATTGCTGGGATAATGTTTTTCTCATCTAACTGCCCTCCCCCGTCCCACCATCATTTAAAACATGCCAATTATTCTTTCAATAATTGGCAAGTTTGTTGTAATGAGATTTTTATAACGTGTACCCTATAGGATTTTTGCCGGGACTTGAAAAAAAGTTTGTCATACTGAAAAAATTGTTGTAACAGTATTTTTTTTAATGAGATTACTGTATTTAATGTTCTTAAGTTAAATTATTGCGTGATGTAATCCAGAATTCAATTTTGTTGAGCGAGTTTCAGATCGGTTGAATGCTAATTTTTTACTCATTTTTTGTCTTTAGCTCCCAATCAAAAGCTTTTTTCCAATTACTGTACTGTACATGATTTGTTTGCGTCCACAGTGGTATACCCTGGCTGTCGTGTACATTTACAACCGATGGAGCAAGAGTGAAATCAAGGTGTACGTGAACGGGCAGCTTGCATCGTCCACAGAAATGACATGGCTAGTATCGACAAATGAAGCTTTCGAAAAGTGTTATATTGGGGCGTCCGCTGAACTGGACGAAGAAAGAGTGTTCTGTGGACAAATGGCTGCTGTTTATTTATTCAGTGAGGCCCTGACCGCCCACCAAGTTTGTGCCATGCACCGACTTGGCCCCAGCTACAAGGTGTGTGTGTGTGTGCGAACGAATGTTTTCTTTTATCGAGCGGACTAATCATAGCATGAAGTGTTTACATCAGTAAAATTTCGCCTTCATTTTTGTTTGTGAAGTTGATTGAATGCGCCCTATTTGGAAAGAAAGGTAAAAACTTCGCCCAAGCTACGCGGTTCGTGCACAAACGAATGATGAGCTTTATCGAGCAAACAGTTTGCCTGAAGTGCTTACATGAGCGAATTCCTGCTTTTGGTTTGTTTGCTGAAGTCGATGTTTTCAGTTGGTCTGATATTGAAAGAAAATTATGTATGTAAGCTAGTTTCTTGTGTGCTGAAAAATTTTCTGTCGTGGCTGGAAAACTAATGCATATTTTAGAAGTACAGAATTGTAAAAATATTGTAATTACAGTATTGTTACATTAATTTTTAAGCCAGGTTTCACTAGCTTCGAATTATGGTGTTTCAAAATCAACTCAATATTAATTTTCTTTCCTCCCTATCCTGTGATTTTCATGCGATTGATGTGTTCTGAATATATTTTTTATTTTCAGAGCCAGTTCAGATTTGAAAACGAAAGCTTGGTTCAGCTGCCGGAAAACCACAAGCGTGTTTTGTATGACGGGAAAATGTCAAACTGCATTGTGTTCATGTATTCGCCAGTAGCAACAGACAGTCAGCTTTGTTTGCAATCAGCACCCAAAGGAAACGCTTCTTACTTCGTGCATACGGCCCATGCGCTCATGCTGCAGGTTTGTAAATAAATATGAAGTGTTCGTCTTTGCTAGAACTGAATCTGCTCGGCTGAAATGTGTGTTCAGCGTGTATCTCGCTTTAATGAGCCGTCAGAAGGTGAGCAGGTATGAGTTGCAAGCAAATTTTTCGATTGGGAATGCGAAGGAGCAGCTTTGTATTGATCATCGGGATCCGAGGTATAGGAAGTGATCATCAAAATTTACAAGAGTTTTCTGCTAATTCCGTTGAACCAAAACATATTTACAGCTCTCGGAAGCTTTTTCCGTGGGGCAGTTGAAAAAAACTGTTTCCAAGTGCGAAAATATATTAGATACTGTATTCAATTAGCTTATTTTAGGAGACCAACCCACTGTCCCGTCATTTCTTGCATCTACCTTACATTTTTCCTGGAAAATTTGCTTTCGTTGTGCCATTTTAAGGTGGCCCAGTCGTCGTTATATGCTGAAGTTCGAATAATTAAAAGGTTCATCGCGAAGTTTGAAAGTTTTTCCGTAGACTGAAGATTTGTGTATTTTTTCAGGATGTGAAAGCAGTCGTTACCCAATCCATACATTCCACGCTCACTTCAGTCGGTGGTGTCCAGGTTCTGTTTCCACTTTTCTCTCAGTTCCACTTACCGACAACTGCGGAAGGTGGTCAAGAAGACGCAAAAGCCATTGCGTCATCTGCAGTTGACAAGAGTCCAGAAGCCGGTGATCCTCAAATGTGGTTCGTATAAATGTTTTTACCACTAACTACGTATAATTTTTCTATCATTCGACGAAGAGACTCATATGATGAAACTCCTACATAAGTTGTAGCAATACATCTTGAGATTCGCATTAACAAATTAGGTTATCTTACTTTCTTGGACGTTCCTTCGAGACTCGTTCCCCATGTTATCAATTGAGGCTTTTTGTCTAAAATTGTCTATAAATCTTAGCTGACTTTGCTGGTACAGTAATCTCAGTTGGTTGTTCCTCCTTGACCTGAAATCTTTTCGAATTTTTACAGTGCCACGCTTTTAGCATTCTTGTGTGACCTGATCGAAAGCTGTCCAGAAGTGCAGCACCAAATGGTAACCTCAAGAGGATTCCTTGTGATCGCCTGGCTGTTGTTGCAACAGCAAAAACGACACCTGAATAAGCGAGCAGCTGCTTTGAAAGCTGCTCAACATCAACAACAGCAACCGCAACCCTCCAATGATTCGAATAAAGAAACGAAAAGCAGCCAACCGGATGACGTCAAGAAGGCAGAGTCACTTTCATCTGTGGATGTGGCCGTGAACAAGCAGGAGCATTTGCTGTCAATGCCCGTGTTATCATCTTTCCTGAGACTGACGAAGTTCCTGGTGACGTGTCCCCACAGCACTGCCGAGCCTTTGCTGAAACAGCTGCTGGATCATATTCTTTTCAACCCTGCCCTGTGGATTTATAGCCCTGTCCCTGTCCAGCTCCGACTGTATTCCTACCTTGCGACTGAGTTTCTCTCAGATACCCAGATTGCATACCAGGGCAGCATGAGAAGGGTTTCAACAGTATTGCAAACTCTGCACACTCTGAAGTATTACTATTGGGTAGTGGATCCGAGACCCAGGTCAAATATCAGCCCGCGTGGAATAGATGGACCAAGGCCCAGCAGGAGTGACATTCTTTCAATAAGAGCGTACATTTTGCTCTTCGTGAAGCAGTTAATTTTGGCTGGTAGTGGAGTGAGCAAAGAGGATGAGTTGCAAGCGCTGCTCAACTATTTAACCACGATGCATGAGGTGAGTGTTTTTGTGTCGCGCGTATTTTTCAGTACCTGGATGATCTGTTCAGTTTCACTGATTTTTTATCTCGGACTCAGTCGTGCATTTTGTCCGAAGTTTCTGTAATCTTCTCAAAGGATTTGCAGAAATGGCGACTTGAAAAATTTTTTTCGGGGTTCTGTGCGTTGAAAAGTTATGACTTTTTCAGGATGAAAATTTGCACGATGTACTTCAGCTGCTGATCGCGCTCATGTCAGAACACCCGTCCACTTTGGTCCCAGCATTTGATGCCAAAGGTGGTGTGCGCACCATTTTCAAATTACTCGAGTCAGAAACGGAACTCGTGAGGCTCCAGGCGTTGAAGCTGCTTGGCTTTTTCCTCAGCAGATCTACCCACAAGTTCGTTTCACTTTCAGTTTTTATTTTTCCGAATAACGTATTTCCTCTGGTCCATACCTATCGAAATACAGAGCGTATATGGTCGAATGTTGATTACTTTGTTTCTGTGTATAATTCTCTTCCAGGCGAAAGTATGATGTGATGAATCCACACAATTTATATACGTTGCTGGCTGAACAACTGCTGCATGTTATGCCCCATGATGGTGTGCTCAACATGGCCACGTACAACGCTTTGTATGAGGTGAGTTCTTTGAATACCGTAGTTCTTTTTGGAAATCCTTTACATGTCAGTTGGTCATGTCCTTCGACGAAAGAATCGTTCTTGAAACTTACGGTTTCCGAAAGTTAAAACTATTGCTAGTTGAAATATTTGATCTTCATTTGAAAATGACCATGATGAGTATTCGCTTTGTGCATGTCAGCTTTCTAGGTTTTATTATTATTATTTTTTATTATTCTTTATTCCTTGCAGATTTTGACAGAGCAAGTACACCAGCAAGTGGCATTCGCCAGGCATGCAGAGCCGGAGTCGCATTTTAAATTTGAGAATCCAAGTGAGACAACTTTTTATGATAAGACCCAAAAACATTGCGGTAACTTGATTTACCTTGATTAAAGAAATGATTGTCGAATAAATTATTTGGTTTTGCAGTGATTTTGAAGGTTGTGGCCACCTTGATCCGGAGATCGAAAGAAACTAGTTCGTTGCTGGAAGTGAAGAGATTATTTTTGTCAGATATGACAATGCTGTGCAATAGCAACCGGGACAACCGCCGGACTGTTCTGCAAATGTCGGTTTGGCAGGTAAATATCTGTCAGTATTAAGTGTTTTTGCGGTATTCGCAAGAGTTCACGAGTCTACATTTGTGATGAGCTACTAATAGCGACTGAAGATTATTCCAAAGCTTGCATAATTCCATAGAAGTTTTTAAAAATTGATTCTTTAATAGTGCATTCAAAAGATTTCTTCAATAGCGTTAGAAATCAGTGAAGTGCTGTGTTCATGTGCTCCTTTGTCGTGAAGCTTTTTCGCGTGGAATTGAATGAAGATAACGTTACTTCTTTCTTCCTAGGAATGGCTCATAGCAATGGCGTACATCCACCCGAAAAATGACGAGCAGCGCAAAATCTCAGACATGGTGTATTCCTTATTCCGCATGTTGCTCCATCACGCACTGAAATATGAATATGGTGGTTGGCGCGTGTGGGTTGACACACTCGCGATTGTCCACGCAAAGGTTGCTCAAGAAGAATTCAAGCTTCAGTACACCGAAATGTACAGGATGTACGAGAGCCGAAGAGCGGATAACATCACAGATCCTGCTGTAAGACAGAAGAGACCCATCTCCACCATTTGTGGTTGGGAACAAGGATACCAAGATTCTGACAAACAGACCCTGCAGGAGCCCGACGTGACCAAACAAGGAAACACAGAGGCTCTGCCGAGTGCCAGGAATGAGGAAGAACTAGAACGAGAAGATGCCAATGTACCTGAGGAAGACGATGAACAGGAAGAAGATCTTGAGGAAGAATCAAGTAACAGCAAAACTGTCAGTGCTTCGAGAAGTCCTACGACCGAAGTTATTAGCGACAGTGAAGCCAGGATCCTTCCGGCAGGAGATGAAGCGAATGAAACTGACCTAGATACAAACAAGGAGGAATGCATAGAGAAGAAGATAGCTGTTTCAGTGATAGGAGACTTCGGTGATACTTTAATTAATGGTGGAGGTATGCCAGCTACAGACGAGGAATCCCATCTGGTGCTTCAAAATGGTGGTGGTGATGAAGTTCACGCAACGAAGATAGACATAGATGCCAGCAAGCCGAGGCAAGTAAGTCAAGGAACCCAAATGGATGAAGAGGATATTGGTGCTCCGAGGAAGAGGTACTCCTTACCTGCTACTCGCAGGAAAAGAAATAAAGGTAAGTCCAATCTCCGATAAAATCACTGTGGATTTTAAAAAATTATTTTAGTCGATGACCGCGAGAAATCGATGCTTTTTGACCTCACACGTACAGTACATCAGTTTTTGCCTGCCAGTCGCTAGTCGTCGACTGACAGGTTTTGCCTGCTATTCGGTGTTTTCTGAGGGCGAGCAATGGGATATCCAATTCGTAGAGAAGATGTAACTTGATAATTTAATTCAATGTCAAGCGAGGTCTAATTTATTGTTGAGATCGTCGCTAATTCATTTTCCATCCTGATCTATGTTGCCTTTTTTTTTTTTAAAGCCGCTCGAAGCAAGTCATCAGCAAGTGCCTCTGACAGTGGGAAGCTGGATTCTGAAAAAGGTGTATCCGCTTCATCTGCCTCAGCGTCAGCTGAAAGCAATACGAGACAGATGTTTTCTCCCGGTCCATCACGTCCTCCGTTCCGAATACCAGAGTTCCGGTGGTCCGTTATTCATCAGAGGCTGTTGAGTGATGTGCTTTTTTCTCTGGAATCTGATATCCAGGTAAATTGATTTGGAATTTCGAGCGATTAAAACTCCAAGTTCTATAAAGTAGATCTATACCATATATTGATGGGATGTGGGGTTTTGCATCTGGGGTGTTCAGACTTGAATTCTGGTATTAGTCGATTGCTTCGTGTGACTAGCTATTCTAATGTTTTTCGTTTAATTTGTTCAGTAAGGGCGCAAAGGAAGTACTAGTGTCACTCATCTCGTTTTAATTCTGTTTTCAAATTTCAGGTGTGGCGCAGTTCGAGCAAGTCAATCCTGGACTGCGTCAACAGCGGAGAAAACGCAATTTTCGTCATAAATACTGTGCATTTAATTTCACAGTTGGTGGATAATTTGATCATTGGCTGCGGTGGACTTCTACCGCTGCTGGCCTCGGCGACTTCACCGAATGTAAGAGACCGTGAATTGTATTCCTGACGCGAAATGTGGCTTGATCATGCAGAATTTTTCTGGGTCTGGTTCATCCTGCAAATGTTGCGTTATTCTGAGAATTTATTCTTTGCTCGTCGCACGTCATTTGAAGAAGTTCGGGTTTTATTATGAAACATGGGATCTTCCCACCTTGGGCAGATTTCCTTGAATAAGAACCGAAGAAAATGCAGAATTTTGGGGTTTTTGAAACTAAATTATTTTCGGTTCAAGCCTGCTTGTTCCGCTGTCTTCACGATAGGAAATAGCAGTGATGTGTTTATATGCAACTCTTGATCCCGGGTTTTGTGAGGCATTTACACATCGATTAACATCAACAGATCTAAATGCGACAACTGTAACACTGAAAGAGATTTCACATGAGCAATCAGCGTTCGATTTTCAAAAATATAAATTCTTACAGATAAGTATTTCCGATTGGTATTTTGAATATTGCACCAAAAGGTTGTGATCTGATGAGAAACGAATCGTTTGACAAAAACGGTATACGTGTGTGAGTTTGATTGGCTTTTTTTCTTTCCTTTTATGCAGTGCGAGCTGGATGTAGTAGAACCAGGGCAAGGCCTTCCGGTTGGTGTTGCGATTGGGTTTTTGCACAGGCTTTTGTCCTTGGCCGACATTCTGGTATTCGCCTCCTCCCTGCACTTTGCTGAGCTCGAGCAAGAGAAACACATGGCAGCTGGTGGCATTCTAAGGCAGTGTTTGAGAACTGTAAGAAGCCTATCAAGAGTTTCTCACGAAATAACTCACGAAACGATGATGTATGTAATGCCTATCATTCACGCTCATTCCTTCTCTGTAGGTTTGTACGGTAGCAGTTCGGAACTGCCTGGAATGCCGGGAACGGCATCGACTGGGACTTCTCGGTGATGGAGCTCTGCCACCATTGTCACCAACGACCGCAGCTGCATTAGCTGTTGCATCCGTTGGGAGTGCTGGCAACACCGGTGGAACTGATGGTGGAAATGTCGGTGTAATGAACGGACATAGCATCGACGTTGACCCACGTTTCTCACATATTCAAGCCCTGATCCGTGGTGTGCTTACAACGGTGGAGGTAAACAAAGGCATTTTAGCTTCGGAATGCGTTTAAACATTTCTGTCATATACCAATTTTTGTGCGATCTTCGTCGGAAGTAATCCAGAAGAATTCATGATTAATTTATCTTGAAATATTTAGTTCATTTTTCAAATTGCCAGTGGTCGTTTACAAAAATGACGTGCGTCTTGTTTTTTTTAACGCTTATAATTTATTAACACAGTATTTAGCGACGTAAGCAAACCGAAGGGAGACACTACAGTACTTTCCAAATATGCCTGTTCATAAAAAAACAATTTATAATTCGTGAAAAAATGCGACCCTAATGACGATATACGTGGTACAGTATTTAATTACATTACACATTTTTCAGAACATCGCTGAGCTTGGAGGGCAACAAGCAACTCCAGTGAAAGATGCGAACAAGTTACTGCAGGATATGGACATCAATCGCCTTCGGGCAGTGCTTTATCGTGATGTGGTAAGCCTTAGACTCAGTTTTTGATTTTCTTAAAATATTGCGTGGAAAGTGAATTTTATCCTGGGACACTGTTCGGATTGAAAGTTGAACCATGATTAATTCGTCGAAAGGGTGATCTGTCAGTTGTGTTTGATCAGGAATTCGTACATATTCATCGAAATGGAGATCATGAAATCTTTCTAACCTATTTCTTTACCCTGGCGTGAATTATGCTGAAGCATTACAGTGCATTATTGGGATATCTGGATCTAGCAACTATTTGCGAACGACATCAAGGTTAATTATATTTTACGCTATTATGATGACCAAAGAACAGTAATTGGGTTGTATTTTAACACGTTTTTATTAACTCGCTTTCTTGTCCGTTTGTTTGTCCAGATCAAATTTTGCATTTTTTGTGCTTTTGTGCTGTGAAAATCAAAAAATGAAATAGATGCGCACCACGTTTAAGGTTATTTTTTGCTTTTTGAAAACGTGGATTTTTAGATTAATTTTTTAATCTACTATAATTATTTCATTTTAATACTGTATTTGGTAAAGACGTCCGTTTGAAAATCTAGAAAGAATAAGATGAAGTGTCGTATTTACTCAAGAACACGCGCACCAGAGTTTTTAGTCAAATAAAAAAAAATTATCCCTGGATAAGACGCGCACCCCATTTCGAATGACTCTGAAACTACAATACTTGAAAAATAAGAATGCCGAGTTTGAATTTAGACATGATTTGATCTTCGAATCAACTCATTTTCAATTGTTTCCAATGCAATAAGTTTTTCTGTTAAAATTGGTCGGACATTTCCCATTAGAGTCAAATATAAAGAATACCGTTCCTAAGCTTCTAAAATTGAAAAAAAAGTATGCCTATTACGCGCATCCATTTTTCCTCTTCAATTTTGAGAAAAAGGTGCGCATGGTACTCGAGTAAATACGGTAAGAATTGTCGATGAAGCAAAATTATGTTTGAAATCGACGTGCTGCATCGATTTTCTTTCAGGAGGAGACGAAGCAGGCGCAATTCTTGGCCCTGGCAATTGTGTACTTCTTGTCAGTCCTGATGGTTTCCAAGTACAGAGACATCCTAGAACCTCCGTCGACCACTGCGAGCGGTAGCATGGGACAGCAGCAGTCACAACCTAGGTCCTCATCAGCCTGTGGATCGTTAGACACAGTAACCCCTGATGTTGCCGTCTCTGGTGGCAGCTGCCGACCGTCACAAACTGCTGCAGGTAAAGCGAGTGATGCTTCTTATGTGGACTTCAACGAGTCGTTTAGTTGCATGTGGCCTGCGTCGGCATGCGAAAGTTCAATTGGGATTAATGGTGAAGCGGCGCGAGTGAGAAAACGGCGACCACCGCGTTACACAATCCCGCCTAGCCTCATGGAGGAAAAAGATCCTTTCTTCTTTGGTCTTGATCGACGACACGCTGCAGGATTTCAGTTTCTTCCCATTACCACACCGCATGTGTCGTTCCTCAAGAGACATTTCCCGATAGTTGGTCCCACTGCGATATCATACCTTCTCAACGACGCTTCGGCGGAGACCCGGACGAACGAAAAGAATGCTGAGATGTCGCGTAGGGCTAGTTATGGTGGTCAGCAAGCTACCGAAGGCAATAGAAAAGAACGCGAGAAAATGAATGTAAGAAGGATGTCGCATGCTTGTGTCGATGAGGCCTCGACGCAGAAACGAAAAAACACAGTACTTCTGCCCGCCTGGGGTATGCGAAACAAGTCTAGGGTAATCAACATTTCCGATCAACAGTGTGTATTTGTTGACTCCAGGCCAGTGAAGCTACAAGGTACCCGATTTACCTGGAATTTTGAGCTGCACTGTTGAAACTTAGTGCAAAAAAAGTTGGTTTGTTTTAATCTCCAGGAAGCCAAGCCGATCCCGTATTCCTGGGATCACTTGCGGAGGAAGTGTCAAAAAAGCACGGCTTATCCCAAGGAGAGCTTTTTAGGACTGATTTTTGTTGTTGCTCTGAGTCGATTTTTTGGTTGTTATATTCAAATTCGGTCGTAGTTGTACAACTGCGTTCATAGATCAAGTGGTCTGTTTCGCGACTGGTTCAACACGGTCACAAGTTTTCTCTAGATGATCATCATCCGTAAATCATCCAATTTTACTTGGTGCTTGTGTTCCCTGCACTTGCATGCATCCACGTTCCCAAGTGCGCGTTTTTGTAGTAGCTCGGGTGTTGCTAGCTTGCGATTACAATGCTGCAATGGTCACGGAGTATTCATTGTTTGTGCTTTCCGGATTATTTATGCATTTTTATATTCTCTAGGGGACAGAGAGATCGTCGAACGGGATGATGAGCAAGGATCTGCGATTTTGTCTGAGGTTTGTGGAGCTTGGTTTTTTTCGTATGTTTCCATTGCCCGTTAAAAACGTGAGAATTTGTTGGGTTGCTAGTGACGGTCGAGCTGCTCTGGTGGAATTTTTCACTTGTTTACTTGATTCTCTCATGATGCCTTACTTGTTTCTCTCATGTTTACTTGATTCTCTCGGAGTGGGAAAAGGTTGAAGTAATTCCAAGGAGGTTTGTGTCCAGTATACTTAGCCGCTGGTTCGTTGAATGTTGAAGCAATTTCTGTAACAGTAAAGAAAACTATTCAGTATTCGCGAGGGTTTGCATATTTTCGTGAGTTTCAGATCCGCGTAGGAAGGCTTTCACGTGGTTTAGTAATACAAAGATTCTGAGGTATATCTGAAGATCATTGTTGCGTTTGCGTGTTGACCGGCTGCTGTATTCAAAATGATTGTCCAAATCTCATCTTTCGTTTGCACAAAACTTTGATCGAATAGCTGAGCGGTTGAAGTGGAAATTTATTAAGATGCTAAATTTTGACAATCACTTTCCATAAAATTTCATTACTGTATTGCAGTTTTTGTTATTGAAAGGATTAAAGTTTGCATCAACTTGTTGTATTTTACGGGAACGCTTTCCTGAAGTCACGGTGAGGTATAAACCTCGAGGCACGTTGAGATAATTGTCACCGACGATTTTTCATCCCACATGGAAAAAATTCTGTCGACAGCAGAGCCTTTTTTTTCGAGTATTCCGGTCAAATCGAAGCACTGAATCAGGCGAAGATTGTTTCTTACACTTCTAAAGAAAACGTTCGAAAGTCAGTCCCTCTAATCGTTCATTGCGACTTTTTTTTTCAACGGTATTCTAATAATGATGTGAGGAAGCACAAAATCTTCAGCTTTCCACCGAAGCATGGCGGTTTCGTACTTACAAAAGCTGTTTCCCTGTCATTTCTGTTTCCTTGTTCTCTGCTGAGCTAAACCGATCTGCGCGGTTTCCTTTTCTGACATTTTATGGACGCAGCATGTGGGCGACGTGTCGCCTCTGGGCGTTGCGAGTGGCTCTAACCCTGACACAGACGCTTGTATGCCTACTAACCCGGCCATCGTGCAAGCTGTTACTGTAACTAAATCCTCTTACGGTCAGAAGGTAAGGCGAAGTTGGGTTCTCGTCAGATTTTCTGCGTGGAAAAACGTCTTGTTAATGCTGGTTGCATTATCTTGTGTTTTCGTCTAATAGAATCAATGTATGCTAGGAAGAAATGTATCCTTCCGGCGTAAAGCGCAAGCTGAAAGTATGACATATCCCAATGATTTTGATGGCTGATTCGCTTTGATGCTTGAGCTTGCTGTTTTTTGTTGTTCTGGTGTTTGTCTGTCCTCTTTCGGACCCTCTTGTTCGTGTGCATGTTGGTTTCCCCGAAGACTTCTAGTCAGGAGAAGGTTTCCTTCAACATGAGGAATCCCGGTTCATGACGCTTCCTAATCACATTTCTGGTTTCTTAGCTGGATTCAGACGGTGGCTCGGTGAACAGTGCCATCATCGTTGCGCAGCAGCAGCAAAAAGAACAAATTGAAAATGGCCAGAACATTGCGGAGGTTGAAGATGAAGAGGAAGACGAAGAAGAAGAGGAAGACGACGAGGATCGTCAGCGGCAATTGCAGCGAAATGGCGGAGATGCGGATCGAGAGGATTGGTCTGAAGTCAGTTTGAACGATGACTCCACTCCCACTGCGACAAATGGTGAAAATGACATTTCTTTTTTTTTTTTTTGGTCACGCTTCCTCTAAACATTTTTTTTCTTGTGCCTTTGCTCTTGCGTAATTTGCGCAATGTAAGAAGGGTTGTTTTCCAGCTAGATCAATATTGTGCATAAAGGTATTTAGACTTTCATTTGAACTGACCCAGCCTTCCTGAACGGAGAAAGAATCGTATTCAAGTAGACCCTCTCCACAACAAAATTCAGGGGAACAGGGGATTAAATTCGTTGCAGTGGACCTCTATGCAATGTATATGTGTGTCTATGACTCTATGCTATGTATGGGACGAAAAAATAATCGATTCACAGATGAAATTTTTGTGGGAAGTTTCTACCCGTATTCTAGGGAACAGATCCGTGCTGTTTTGAGCTTTCTCAAACCCAAAGTTCTCCAACTTGTGAACATTCCGCGAAATCGAATGATCGTGCGTTCAATCAATATAAACCTTGCAACTTCATCATAAATTGATAATCATGCTGAGCACAGGATTTCGCTTCCCAAGGATTATTCAAATTAGTGCTGCCCAGCATACGTCCCGGAGATACGCCTCATTCATCAGGCGGTTCATTCTCTAATATTTTTCAAGTGACAGCCGCCTTTATTAAAAAGCTATTCTGGATTATGAATTTAAAAATTCGAAGCGTTGCTCCGCCCTTGAAAAATTCTGCCAGGCTAAGTCTGTGATTCAATGCATAGCGCTGAATTAAACTTGTAACTTTTCATTCAACGGGGGAATATTTGAAACCTCTGAAATTATTTTTTATTGCTCGTCTCTGCAATGTGGCCACAGCCACAACAAATGTATTGATTTAAGTTGGGCAGCACTAATTCAAATTGTTTCTAGTCGTACGAGTCATGCGATACATCCAACAATCAAAATCAAAACAGTTCCAAAAATTGAGTTGTTTCAGTTGACTGGGCACCGTACGACTTCTGGACGGCATTAATTTTGAGCACAGGGGCAGCCTCATTTCCCCCGTTGAAGAGCAGCTTAATCAACCAATGGAACTCGATTTTTGGCAATGTTTTGATGGTTGGATTTATTGCCTGAAAAAATTCATTGAAATCGGCGGAGAGTATGTTAAACAGCACTGAAGTGTTGCCAAATGACGGGGCTATACGATAAAAAAAATCAGGAATTCTTAAAATAGATCCAACGGAGTTTCAACGAGTCTCAAACCTTTTGAACCAGCCCCTCACACATGGTGTAAATCACTCGTATCTACGTCCATGTAAACAGTCCAAGATATCCTTCAAACCAGCTTTAAATTCCTAAGTCTCCGTTCACATCATCAGGCATCAGTAAATGGTTCGGAAAAAGTTTCGATTAACGTTCTCTTACGAATGTCTTCAACAGCTCCAGGAACAATGATGTCTGCGAGTGCGAACGCGAATAAGCCGCCTGCCTCTATTCCTGCTCGTCAGTCCAGAAATGTTCAGCACCAGCCACCTCAACACAACATGGCCGACCTGGTGCAACGTGAAGCCTCTTTGACCCAACAACTGGAAACTGCTCTTGGTCCAGTTTGCCCGCTTCTTAAAGAGATAATGGTGGATTTTGCGCCTTTCTTGTCCAAGACCCTCGTTGGATCACATGGTCAGGAGCTGCTGATGGAGGGCAAAGGACTGACCACTTTTAAAACTAGCCAGTCCGCTGTGGAGTTGGTGATGTTGCTTTGCTCTCAGGAGTGGCAGAATTCCCTGCAGAAACATGCTGGCTTGGCCTTCATTGAACTCATTAATGAGGGCAGGTGGGATATGTTCATCCTTTTACCACAATCAAGCTATAAGCGATTACAAAATAATGAATCATAGTAAATTATAGTATCTCCTTCCAACGAAGCCATTAGGACCATGAAAATAGCTTCTTTATAAAAAAAAAATGTTCGTGAATAACCTCGAATAACATGGTTGCTTTTGGGCGGAGACCTGAAAACGAATTTTTTGCTTGCGATTATTCATTATAACGATGTTTGTTGTAACGAGATTCTTCTACTACGCTAGAAACTTCCTCAGGCTATCAACCTGATATGGTCGTTTCTCCCGTATGAAGAATAAAAACTGATCCATGTGCGTGACTTGATTCATGTTTGCTTGAAATGTTCGAACTGTTTAACGAATGTTCAACCTTACTAGGCATTTTTTAACCCGTGGAAAAGATTATATCAAAAATCGTGAAGAAAGGCAGTAAAACCTCATTGCATGTTTTTACTCGTTTTCTAGGCTTTTGTCACATGCAATGAAAGATCATATCGTCCGGGTTGCGAACGAGGCAGACTTCATCTTGAATCGGATGCGAGCTGATGATGTTATGAAGCACGTGGAATTCGTGGTATGTTTCCTTTTTTTTTGGTTGCTTTATAAAACTCGGTCGCGTGAAATTCTGTTCTATCGGCTGTCGATATTTTGTCCCGCGAGTCCGCCGATGAAATATAATAAAATCCCGTCATTGTTTTCGTGTGAACCAGGGTCTTTGCGAGCAATCCGCCGGAGAACGGAAAGACGAAGAGCGACTCTGCGATCATTTGATAAGTGCAGCGCGGCGACGAGATGCTATGGCTGCTGGCAAGGGTCTCGATCGTGTTCTGCATTCATTGACTTCACCGTTCGGTGCCTGGGGGCGTCGGGATACGGAAGCGGCAGAGGCGGGTGTTCGTCAGCCAGCCAGCCGGGTTTACTGGAAACTAGACATTTGGGAAGACGATGCGAGGAGGAGAAAGCGGTTCGTTCCCAACCCGCTGGGCTCTTCGCACCCGGAGGCCACTCTGATGGTAATTTCGAGCAATTTGTTCAATATTTCTCTTCACTATGAAGATATTTTCGCTGATTTTCGAAGTACGCGCAAATCTTCATCCGAGGCGACAGAAACATATCCCGGTGTTTCCCGTCCTTTTGAGTGATCATGCTGATTTTAATTTTTTCTACTCGAAGGCTGAAAGGTGATATGGTATACTGTATTGAAAAGAATGTATTTATTGATGCTCTAGTGTTGAGTCGCCCATTCGATGATGATCTTTCTGTGGTCCCAGATTTACACGGAACATTTTTTAAGATTTGACGGACGTAGCTACCACACTGGAGCTGTTCAACTTTCCGAACATCATTCAGTGTTCTTTAATTTCATACTCAAATTCCAACGAACTTGAAAATTTTTGCTCTTCAGGTTCGCTAAACAGTACAGTTTATGAAAAATCCGCTTTTTTTAAATTAACAATTTAATGGAATCTGCTCAAAAATTTTATAACGCTCGAGTTCTTGTATTTTTTAAAGCATAGGTTGGCTTGATGCAAAAGAACGAGTCATGCTGTGAGAACCGAAATAAAAAGAACAGGCTAACGAATGGACTAGCTGAGCTCCTGATTGAATTGCAATTTTTGTAACCTTCACTTTATTTTTATTTCTTAAGACCAATGCGGAATTTAGGAAAGGCTTTATTAAAAATTACGTGGAATGCTGTAAATTTGATGCTTCTTTCCCCTACTGTAGCAAGTTTCTCATGGTTCTGGATTAAAGTAACAAAATTCATGGAAAGGCTTCGCACATACGACATATATTTTGCAAATGTGTAATCGAATCGTTGAAGTAGACCTGCACCTGCAACTAAATTTGACTCTCCAGATCCCTGCGCTATTGCACGACATTTTTTTTTTTCGGTATTGTTTTTCAGGCTGCACTCGAACATGGGGCTCCGCAAGACGCGATTTTGCAGGCCCGTGAGGCGTTCCATGCCCAACTGGCTGCCGCGCAGCAAAGGGCCAGTCGTTGCGGTGGAGCTGTCATAGACCCTGCCCAACAACAACAGCAGCAGTCGATGCAACAACAGCAGCAGACCTCGGCTGCGGCGGAACTCATGCTGATGGGTGACGATTCGGGGGCGTCGGGTGACTACATGCAGCACTTGGATGATCGGGACTTGGACGCAGATATTGCAGGCTCTGTCAATCTGTCTGTTTCTGCTTCGCTGGTGGCGCCGGGGATCATCGTCCCAGGCACCTTTTCGGTGACCAATACTGAATTCTACTTTGAGGTGGACGAAGACGATGTTCAGTTTAAGCAGCTGAACCAGCAGCAGCAACAGGTTAGTTGGCATCTCTCCTTATTATATATTTTATTATTAATTTTTACATATTATTCATAACTTTTCCGACCAATAATTACTCGAGAAAATCCGAGCCACGGCCTACGCGTGGTACTTTTTTTTCGCTATTGAATTCAACTTTGCGCATAAATGGAATGAAATTTCCGCCATCAGCGGTGTTTTGCGTTCACAACTGTTCGATAAATGAACGAAAGAAAGAAAAAACATCCAAGAAAGGTGGGCGTTCTGTGTAAGAAAGAATATAAAATAGATAGTGCATCAGTTCTCTTGAAAATTTCAACCTGTGTTGTCTCCAGCAAGGTGACTTCGACGGTTACCTGTGTGCTTGAGGCAAATTTTCTGTTCAGTTTTGCCGCCACTTCACCGCTAGTTTTGATAGTGAATCGAACAAAGAACATTTTTAGGATCTAACAAATGGAATACTGTAGTAATAATCGAAAGTTAAGTTAAATCCGATGTGTGAAACAGTCTAAGAACTGTTCTTGACTCTTCGATCTGAGCCTAAAATTTCATGCTTCCCGGGAACAAATCTAATAATGCGGCAAAGGTTCCTATTTCAATTTTCAGTATTTTTCTTCCTAGAAAGCTGAGAAACCCTGTCAGTTGATTCTATAGAAAACAACATTTAGTTTTGCATCTGTTTCCGTGTTGGAAAAATATTTTCGGCTGATTTCCTCAGTGGAATTGCACATGAAGCTAAGATAGTATGAACATGTTGCGATTTGACGGGGGTACAGTATAATGTTGATGCTATCGAGTAAACTTCACTAGTGCGTCGCGAAACTCCCGAGAGCGTGAAAAATGCTGGATGAGGGCAGGTTAACACGTGCGACAATATTTATCACTCAGAAATGCGCTGTGGAAAAATATGTCCGTGCCGGAGAAGCCGTGCAAATTTTTTGCGCGGCGGAAGAAACACGGATTCGAATGCTGCGTAAGACGCCAGATGTTGCTTGAAACTTGACTGCGTATCATAAAATTTACGAGATTTCCACACTTCAGCTGACATCCGATTTTTTGTTTTGTTTCATCCGCTTGGCAAACGAATCATGGAAAATTATCTAGCTCTTTGACGCATTCGTTAGAAGGATTAATGTCTGGTTGTTTTAAGAAAGTTGCTACCCCTGGACGTGATTTAGAGTTTAGACGAAGGCGAGAAATAATCCCAGCGGAAAAACTTCGATACAGTATTTTGCATCGTGGTCGTTTTTATAACTTGAAAATTGAAACATATTCGAATTTTCAGTCTCGAAAAGTTTCTTCATGTGCGCATTTCAGCAACAGTTCCAAGATGTATGCAATCAACACCGAATCTTTCTGACAGAAACGCAAGACTGGCATTAGTGCGAAATTCGCTAAAGCGTTTGAAAACACGCTGAATTGGTGAGAATTTCCCGGGTCAGTTTCCAACACTTCCTTGCTGCGTGTTCCAGCTGTTCAGGAGTTTCTCCTTGAAATAAATCCAGTGCGGGAACAAAATAATCGGGACATTGGCGGCTCTGCAAACAGGCCATGAGTTGTATCAAAGTCCCACTCAACCTTTGGCCGAGAGCAGCAGGTTGCCAGTCTTGTTCCTTGGGATGTTTTTCGCATTCGTTCAACAGGACAGCCGTTAAAACCCGAACGGTGATGACGGTGTCGTGCTTGACAGTTTTGGCGTCAGTCTCCGTGCTGGTGACTAGATGTCGATCGCGTAGTGTTTTGAGTATGCTGAGGCATTGGCGTCTGCACCCTGGTCGCAACATAATTTCTTCTGCTTGAGAGAAGCTCATTGTCCAGGCATCCTGAATCGATGCGGACACGGATGAATCCAATCCCGGCTGTTGCTGGTGTCTGTTGACGGGGTTATTATTATTTTTTTTCAAGTAAGGTCAAACCACGATAACTCTCGAACTCAAATACCTCCCTGTGTCAAAATTTTTGTTTTCAATGGCCTGACTGAATTCCCTTGGAAGCGATGCACTAAAACCTCCTGAACTCGAATGCTTTCTTCTCAAAACTCAATAACTTGAATCTTCAGGAGGCCTTCTGACTATTATTTTATTGACACAGGAAAGATAGGAGCAAAATATTGTTTAACGTTATGTGTTTTGAAATAAAGTGAGACTAATTGGTCCATGAATTCTTGACTCCAAGTTCAGCATCCTGTCAAATCATTCAAAAAGCGATTTGAGGCCTAGAATATCATCAAATACATTTTCCTGTAATTCTTTTTTAGCCCAACAAAAATCCCTGTTTCCCTAACTCGAAATTGTCATTGCTGGTCGCTTGAAGTTCGACTTGGAAAGATTCGACTGTATTTGCTTAATTTGACGAACTGAAGATCCAGTTTTTCTTGAAAGATTTTTTTGCGCGTCCCGTAAAAAATTTAAATTATGCGCGGATAATTCATCTGAGGAAAGGCTAAGTTGTGAATGCTGTTGAATAATGTGTACTTTTTTTTAGTACAGCAAGCGTTGCTAACGTTATCTGTTCGTTGATTTTATGTAGATTGCTTGATGAACGTGGACGATCAAAGTTTCAATGCGAATGGAAAGAGAAGTAGGCTTCAATAGTTAATGTATGACTACTAGCTACTTTTACCTTGTCTTACAGGTTATTGTACTTATTGAGGTTTAAACATTGTGTTATCCAATGGTCATAAGAATAAAAAAGATAAATCAATTGCGCTGACGTCTCTGCGCAAAGGATCTTACTTAATTCCTTAGCTTGACAATTGACAACTTTTAGATGAGAAGTATTAACTCGTATTCCAGATGTCTTAGAAATGAAAAGGTCTTCTCGTAATAAGTGCAGCAATATATTTTCAGTAGCAACTTGGTCAAACAGACTCTTGACAGACAATGAATGCCGAAGGTATGCTTGGGCATCCTTTTATAGATTCATCAGTATAGAGGTAAATGACCGGTCATGAACCAGCACAACGGAAAAGTAAACCAGATGCGCATGACCGCAATACATTCTGTTTCTATACGCAGTATAACGGGATAGGCAAGTCACATGGAATGTACACCAAGTCAAGTATTCTAAGCTAGTCAGGGTACACTCAAATAATATAAGATGACAATTGTGTTGCACTCAAATTTGATGTCATGACATGATTACTCTTCACCAACTGCTGAAGGCATTAGTTCATCTTTATTTTGTCAGAAATATTTTGAAAACTTGGCTTACTGGTTCCAAATCACCGATGTCATGCAGTACTCTCAGATCCACATTGTAATTAAAAAGTTAGTAGGGTCTATTGGGCTCTTGATCCTCTCATAGAAGCGAAGCACAAGATGCTATTCACCATCAATTCGTGCTGATCGTTCAACATGCATGTGTGAAGTTAAATTCAAGAACTAATGAATTCAGGGCGGACAATATGGTAAAATCGTAAGATACTGTTGGAAGGGGTAAAAGGAAAGACTTATCTTGATTTTAAGTGCTATAAATTCAAAGATTTGGTTGCTCACACCGTCTCGGATATAAAAAGAGTTTGATCCTCCGATTTCTTTTTTCTGCTTGTCCGAGATTAATTAAAATTACAGTGTGTTAGTCGAAGTAATGATTATTTAAAAAAAAAGAATTGACGATGAAGATTATATCTGAAAGCTGAAACTGCGTCTATTTCGTTTGGAAATAATTGAGCGTACCTGTTGTTCGGGAAAGCGTGAAAAACGTGAGTGAAATCACTCGTGCCGGCCGGCGTTGCGTAACTTGTGGAGAAATTTGTCGATGCAGCTGCCGAAGAAGAACAATGCTTGCCCCACTCGTTTTTCTGATCTCGGATGACAGGACCTTCTTTGCTGACCAGATCAAAACCCACTGCTTTCACATTGGCGGCTATTGCTTCTCGTGCAGATCTTGGCCAAATGCCGCATCTTGGGCAGGAAAAAAGGAGAGAAAAAAGTCCGAACCTTTTTTTCATTTCCAAAACCCGCGATGAGTTTTTGTACTGCTATGTGCTGTACTGAATTGACTTCTCCGACTTTCATACTATGAAGAGGAAAGCTGTGTCAAGAGCTATTCTGATGCGTGAAGCGAAATTCCGTGGGGGCGGCGGCGGTCATATCAGTAGGAATTGTAAAAAAAAGTTTTAAAAATTTCGGAGTGCGATAAACGTGCTTCTAAGGGGAAATTATGGACGAAGTCTAACGGAAAAACGTATTTCAATAAAAATAGTTGAAAAGTTGTTGAGTTAATTTTAATTCATGTCTAAATTGAAGTTTGGGTTTTTCTTATCTTTGAAATATTGTGGTTTAGAGTCACTAACAATGGAGTGCGATTCTTCATCGGGATTCTTCATCGGGATTCTTCATCGGGGATAGGATTTTACCAACATTCCCGACTGAAAAACCCTGGTGCGCATGGTACTTGAGTAAATAATGTACGGGTAATTCAGATATTGCCCAGAATAGGGGAGACGAATTAGGAGTTTTTTGTTCTTTCCTAAGGCAGGTGGACACTCTCTACAACAAATTTTTTCTAGTCCTCTGAATTTTGGAAAACTACTAAATTTCTTAGTTCTCTTCACATATTGAGAGGATCCCGTCAGTCTATACAATAGGCAGAGAACCCTATGGGACCAAAAAAGTCGTTATATAGAGAAAATCGTTTAGTCAAGATTACCATCGAGAGAGTCTACCTGTATGTCATGACGTTTCCTTTCGAGTGAGCAAAAAGAGGCGAGTGCTGAAAGACATGAGGTCGCAAAGTGATGTAACATCAATAAATGAGCATCAATTTTCAGCCGCGGGTATGCTTAAATGTAAGATTCAATATTTGTTCTTGCCTCGTTTTACGGTCTTAATGACGATTCTGCTCTTGAAAAAAATTGGAAGAGTCGCTGTACAGTATTTTATTCAAATTTTTTCCTCAAGGGCATTGTCTTCAAAAACCAACTTGAATCATTCCTGCCCCTGAGATTAATTATCCAAAGGTTTCCGGCTCCGAGAGGCTCACCTGAAAGCAGGTATGATATTCACGACATATTTCCCATGAATTT